>CAUYPK010089423.1:0-20008 GCA_963574355.1 Loris lydekkerianus | reverse complement strand
TGGGTTTGAACCCACCACTCTTGGTTTAGTGAGTAGGATACTAGCCCCATATACCAAGAGTGGTGGGGTTGTTCCCCCGCGTGGGAGCGAACACCAAACCCATTAAAAGTTTTGTTTTGCTTTTTGCGCTGGGGGGGGGGTTGGTGTGGGGTTTACTTCCCCGGCCACAGTAGTGGGGCAAAAAAAGGGTGTTTCATTCAAAAAAAAAAAAAAAAAAAAAAAAAAAAAAGAAAGAAAGAAAGAACAAAAATGTAAACACAGAATTTTATTCCCACGAAGACACTGTTTTTTTAAATGAAAGCTAAAGCAATCAATAAAAGCTTGGAAAATGTGTTGCCTGCATTTGAAGAAATTCTGAAGGATGTATTTTAATCTGCAGGGGAATGATACAAACTAAAATTTCAAATCTATAGAAAGGAATAATGAGAATCAGATATGATCCTCTTTCTGTTAGGGCTTATTGGTTTGTGGATGAATATAAGTTTTGGAATTGCTACAAACATTTGTGAACATGATAAAAGCTGAAATAAGAACAAAGCTGATCCCTCCTTCGCCTTAAGAAGACAGAGCCAAAAATTTCAAAGAGAGAAGCTGGAGCCCTGGACAAACCACATCCAAAATCCACGCTACCATTATTTGTTTCTGTTTGTGAACAAATAAATCAGATTTAATTTAACAAACACAGGCACATACACACATGGCATTTCTGAAAAGTTTAATGACAGTACAATCAATGTATTTACCCTAAAAAAGGCCACATGTATTTGTTAAATTTTATAGAGTACAAAACAAGCAAAGAAACAATTATTTATAGTCTAATTCCTGGAGATGAGTAGGGAATTATAGTCTATTTTTAATGAAGGTCCATTATCTTTTATCTGAAATTCTAAAACTCACAAGTTGTTATACTTGTTTTTTTATCCATTTCATGGCAAAACCTGTCTTGACCTAAACTGATTTGGTCATAAAACTTGACCTGCACTGGACTTGAAGTTATTTAGGATTGTTATTTATTACACCAGATTTCAAAATTTCTGTTTCACTCCCTGAAATAGTTTTGTGCATTATTATAGGGTATGTTCAAAGCTCTGTAAGTCATTTTGCCTAATAACTATGCACATATTGCCACTGAAATGCATTGGGTTTCATATAAGAGACTATAAACTGCAATTGCTTTCCTTCAATTTTTTTCTTTTTATGTGTACGTACTTTCCAGATTTTTTATAAGCATATGCAACTTGAACAATAAAAAAATAACAACTTAAGGGATACAGTTAAGTAGATATAGACTGAAATAAGAGTTCTGTTTTAATTTAAAATGATATACTTTAAATCTTCAAAAGCAGATCTTCTGAAACTACTAAAACTACTTTACTAATTCAGGACACTACTGCTGTGTCTGCCCAGATCTGTTACTACAGAAGGGATCCTAGTTAGTGCTGTCCCTCGTGTGCGGAACACTGTGCATATGAGGGACAGTGCTCTGTGGAGCTCCTCTTTTTGCAGTTAACTCTCAGGAGTAGGTAACCAGGCCTTATCAACACCTCAGGTGAGGGCAGTTTCTACAATACTGTTGAGTAATTACAATGAAAGACAATACCCTTCTCCCTGAATCTGCAATAATGTCCCTTATTTCCATTTTGTGCATTCTGGTTTTGCATTTGATAAGCTTGAGCAAATCTGGCAGCCTGTAATCCTGTTTGTTTCTATATAAAATGCAGATCTGATATTGTCTTACACACCTGACAAGGATGTACAAGATCTTAAATTCCATGTGAATCTTCCTTGTCAACACTGCACAGTGATTAATTTTACTCCCTGTGATCTGAAATTGTTCTTTCTTATTTCTCCCCTCACCTGTTAGATAAATTATGTATATACTTTTCTTAAATACCAGTGCTTTACTTTTATGTGAAATTTCTAAACAAAAGTTTTGTAACAACCTGGATGGATTTGGAGAACATTCTCCTGACTGAAATGTATCACAAGAATAGACAAACAAGCCTTACATGTACTCAGTACTTAATTAGAGCCAGTAGATTAACAACTACATGCTCATGTGATGACAGAAAAGCTCAGTTAAATTCAAGTAAGGGAGAGAGGGAAGGTGACGGTAAATTCCCACCCACTAGGTACATTGCCTGGGTATATTGCATAGTGCCTGGGTGAAGGCCACAATTGCAACCAGGACTTTAATCTCATATGTAACCTAATCATATGTATCCCTGTATTATTCTGAAATAAAAATAAATAAATACCTCTCACATATCACCCGCAGTTTCATCTAGGATATTGTTAAAGTTGTATATATTGCTTTTAGCTGTTCCTAATATCGTGTGAACTCATATTTCAGTCATAATGTAAAATATCACATGCATATTGGTCATTGCCATTTACACCGTGTGCTCTATTCACAGTTATGTCTAGTGAATAGGATAATATCGGGATCCCAATAGGCATGAAAACACTTATTACGTATATAGATGGACATAACTTACGAATACATGTGACTGATTTCACCATAGCTCCATGTATTTATGTACCATTTGATGCTCACCAATTGCTAAGCTGTACACTTGAGTTTCACAGATGAGGACTGTCTGAAAGTATCCAGCCAATATTAAAACTACTTATCATAGTGCATGGCTGGATACTTTCTAGACAGACTTCATGTACTATCTCATTTAATCTTTAAAGAAAACCTACAACGTATGTATAATTAAAGAAATTAGTCTTAGAGATGTTACATAATTTTCTCAAGGTCATACAACTGATAGTGATAGAAGGCAGGATTTAAACCTAGGGTCTTTGAGAACCAAAACATGTTCCCTAATTTTTACCCTAGAATTCACCTGGGAATAACATTAAAAAGCATGCCAACAAATAATTGGGTAGTTTTATACAAGGTTTTGGAGAAATCTCAACTAAAATTAGCAATGGTCATTATAGGGAAACTCTCTTAATTAACATACCACATTGCCATATGTTGACCTAGAATTTTACAGGTACACACATAGCTTGCACCCCTCATCTCATGGGACATTTCAAAGTTACACTTTTAGGTAGGTTAATTGAAGAGCAGATTTCTGGGACAAAGCTGAAAGATAAATATTAAGGCCAATGATTTTACTATATTTGGACTTCTATAGTAAAATGATTAAATTATGTTTTTATTTAATTGAGGCTTAATAAAAACATCAGTACATCAGCAGAAGAACCCTTTAAATATTTCACCTAATACTTTATTTATTCAACTAAGGTGTCTGTCCTCATGACAGTATCTGCCTTATCTAATGTATCAAAACGTGTTTAATAAGTATGCGATTAATACGTTTGTATCGTCTGGTTCTAAAAGCTCACTCTCTCTGGGAGGGTCAGGGAAAACATTATGATATAGCATTGGCTCAAGTCATCTATCACCATACGGATTATTATAGTTGTTTCTTGGTGATATAGCTAACAAATATTCAAATATGGCCTCAGCAATAACTAAAATTAATGTTTTGTGACTTTGTAAATTACTAAAAATTATATATCACAAGTTTTACTATTCCTTACTGTATGGCATCAATAATTGCTTTCCTTTATATTTAAGTTTCAGACAAATTGACCTACCTTGAATAACACAGGTGTATTATATGAGGTTTTACTGATCCTACAAAGTCTACACACTAAATGTCCATGTTTACCATAAGTTCTACTCTTAAGCATTTACTTTCTGCATTTAGACCACACATACACTTGAGCATCTATCCACATTTCTTGGCATCCAGGTAAAGAAAAGATCTTTCTCCTCTGAATACGGTCATTTCTCAACCCAGTATTTACTTGCCCATGTTAACCTCTTCCTACTTCTTTGTGGCCACATTCCATTCTTTCCTTCTGGAATGATTATTATTCTGTCAGATGTTACTAGTACATAAGAAGATAGTATAATGAGGAGAGCAGCACATTACGAGGACCCTCAGGTACCACTGTCCATATCTGGTGCACCTGACTTCTTCCTCCCATCTTTTGCCTGTTCTCAAGGTCACCATGATATCTCTTTCTAGTACTCTCCTGTTACTTTCATGATCACTTCTTCTCCATCTTCTTGGTAAATACTCTTTATTCTCCCACTCCTTAGATCAGCTCTCAGTGTTAAACCCTTATCTGCACAGTCCCCGACAGTGACCTCAAGCATTGTCATGGATTCAGCTAACACCGACAATGCTAATGACTCCCATATCTCCATCTCTAGTACAGCCCTCTCTGCTGAAGTGCAAACACCCTCTCTAACTTATCTATCTGGATAGTCCACCCAATCTTCAACTAAATGTGAGATAGACTTGAGCTTGCATTTAATTACTTTTCCTAACAACGTCATAATCCTAAGCAAGCTATTAAATGGCTCAAAGCCTCAGTTTACACAACTATAAAGTGGGGATAATGATTCTATCTCGGTGGTTTCTTGTCAAGTTTTAAAGAGATAATATATTCTAAAACGATCTATTCAATTTTTGATAAATAGTAGGTCAAAGGAAAGGATAAATGTGCCATTCAAAAAAGGACTCATTACTTTCCAAATATGCTTGCTGATTCTCTATTAACTTGATCAGTCAAAATACTTTTTTTCATTATTTGCCAATCCACATATCTACAAATCAATCCACAAATCCATACGTTATCATCAGGTCCTTTCCACCTCCTAAATATCTTTTGAACCTTACAACGTCTCTCAACCTCCCATTTCTAACCACTGTCTTAATTTAGGATTTTTTCAGTTCTTACCTATGAGAAACATCTTCTTTTCCTTTCTCTGTTTTTAATGAACCCTCAGTCCATCTATTATTAGTGAACCGATCTATCTAAAATATGTGAGTATCACGACTGACACACTCCAAGGTGACTCCTGCTGAATCATGCCCACCTATAGTTCTTGAGTGCAGGTGGAACATGACAATTTCTTCAAGCCAACAGAAAAATGCAAAGGTGATGATAAGTCAATATCATAATTATGCTACAACATATGAGATCCTGCCCTACCAGTGAACAGAGAGGCAAATAACCATGTTTTTAATACACAATGAAGAGATCCATGTGACAAAAAACTATGGGTGGTCTCAGGGAACCAAGAGCCTTATTTCTGCAACAGCAAAGAACTTAATTTTATCAAAAATGGGAATCTGGAAGAGGATCCTGACATCCTGGCCTATAATTTGCTGACAACCTTGTTAGAATCTGATCGGAGAGGCCAGCTAAGCCATCATACTCAGATCTGTGAGATGATAAACGGGTACAGTTTTAAAATACTAATTTTATGGTAACTTATTTTGCAGCAATAGAAAATATCCAAAATATATGTCACACAGCTACTTGCATGCTAAGTAAATATTTACTAAATTGGATTCGACTGTACCTTCCATTGAGCCAAAAGATGCTTACAGGAAAATGCTATTCTTCTTTATTATCATAAGTCTTGGCATGCAAAAAGCTCAATAAATTCTAATGAATGAGTAAATGAAATCTTTTGGATGTATTACTATATTGCTCCATACTGGTTGAGAAACAGCTATAGAATATCATATCATATCATATTTTGCATTAATCAGTA
Organism: Loris lydekkerianus; assembly: GCA_963574355.1. Lineage (NCBI taxonomy): Eukaryota > Metazoa > Chordata > Mammalia > Primates > Lorisidae > Loris > Loris lydekkerianus. Next base: position 14,415 of record CAUYPK010089423.1, on the reverse strand, counting down.
AGGGTATTTCTAGAGTTTTAAACTATCAAAATTTATTAATCTTTATTTTAGAAATTATTAAGAGATGCATTAACTAAGCTAGATTTCAGAAGCTCGTTATATTCATATTCTATTCGGTAGAGCTGAAGTTCAACACAGGTTTCCCTGTGCTAAATCAAGGCTTCAGGCGGGTTGCATTTCTTTCTGGATGCTTTTGGGAGAATCTACTTCTTTGCATCCAGCTTCTAGAGCTTCTAGAGCATTCATTGGTATATGATCCCGTTTCTCCATCTCCATGGCAGCAAAATCACATTTCTCTGACATTTTTCTCCCTGTCACATCTCCTAACTATAGCCAGGAAACTTCATACGCTTATAAGGAATCATGTGATTTGATTGGGTGTACCTAGACAATTCAAGACAATCTCCCTGTCTCAAAGTTTGTAACATTAGACATATCTACACATCTCTTTTGCCAATTAAGACATATCCATAGTTCTGGGAATTAGGACATAAAAATATTTGTGGGGCCATTGTTATGCCTACTGCATTATTAGTGGAAGAGAAAAATACTAATTAAGGTATAACAGATACGATTTTAACACCACAGACTTCCTCAGAAACCGGCTTCATATCTTTTTGCTCTAATTTACATTACACATTCTATAATACACTACATTTCACATTCTCTAATAAAATATTTCCTTCCATTTTCTGGAATTTGAACTTTTCCAAGTTCAATACAATATGTAAAAAAGCTAGATTTCCACAAAAACCACCAGGGCAACTGGCAGCTATGGACGTCCTATGGGTAGTCCCACAGAGAAGACCTGGCCGGTCTGTCTATTCCTTTCCAAGGGACAAAGGCTGCCAAGCCTGCTTCAGGGAAACTTGGCAGCACATCAAGAAATAAACTTAGCATGGCTATTATTCTTGACACACAGATAATAGACTCTATAATTTAATGTCTTTAGGCTAGAAAATTTTCTTACATTCCTATGAGTAGAGAGTGAAATAGTAGAGTCAAGCCCAGGGATGAGGGTTGAGGATAGGTGTTTTTTAGTCATCTAGAGAAGTATCAGTCATTAAAAAGTAAATGAGCCTGTGGAACAGAACCCATTATCACCATCTCCCCTCCTGCTGAGAGGCACTAAGTCCTTGCATTGATATTTTAAAACCCTGTAAATATTTCAGTCAACTATGCAGAATCTACTCAAGGTAAGTAAACAGAAGCATGAGTTTTAGGTGTGTTTTGGTGAGTGTGTAAGGCATTCTGAGTACAAATATATGGATAAGCCCTGATTAAAAACAAATTTTAAATGGGTAAAAATTTAGTAACATGTCATACATCAAAAATCAAGGTAGGGTGGCACCTGTGGCCCAGTGGGTGGGGCGCTGGCCCCATATATTGAGAGTGGCAGGTTCAAGCCCAGCCCTGGCCAAACTGCAACAACAACAAAAATAGCCGGGCATTGTGGTTGGCGCCTGTTGTCCCAGCTATTCAGGAGTCTGAGGCAAGAGAATCGCCTAAGCCCAAGGGTTGGAGTTTGCTATGAGCTGTGTGACGCCATGGCACACTACCGGGGGTGATAAAGTAAGACTGTCTCTTAAAAATAAAAAAAATAATAATCAAAGTAAAGTTTTGCCCCATTTTTACATCCTCTTCTCTCTCCTCAAATACTTACCTGTATACTTTGGAGTATAATTAACCTATATAAAAATATATTGGATCCACAGGATAAATTCTAGCACAGTTAACTCACACACAACAATTCAGTCTATTCCAAAGTGAAGTTTATTCAGGTCTTCTCTGTCACCTTGTAGGAAGCATTTGTTCACACGTAACACTTGGTGACAACATGTGGCTGGGTTAGGTTAAAGTGAGTGATGATATCACTCAAACAAAACGACGCCAAGGCTAATACAAATACACATCTCAACACATCAGCGATATCATCTTGACATATGTGGATGAAACATTGAAGTCACAGTAAAATCAGAAAATATAAAAAAGTTAACTTCAGTAAAGCAAAAATAAATGAAATAATTATGGCAAATGAGGGAGAAATGTGAAGAGGATAAATACTAAGAATGTGAAATCAGATCGCATGAGATTATATCCTAGTTATATCCTACATGAACTACCATCTACTTGGCCTTAACTTATCTGAGATTCTGCCTGGGCACAATACAATGGAGGATAATAAATGCAACTCCTTTACTCCTTCATCTACACGTCCACTGAGGGGCTACCCTGAGTGATGCACTAGGGAGTGAGGAATGCGTCCATCAAACCACTATCCCTGCCTTCCATGGAACTTAGCGTTCTTCCAATTCCTCAGTTTTACAAGGATATTTACAAGGGTTAGGAGAGATAATTCACTTAACATAGCTGGCAAAAGGTAAACCCTGTAGAGAAATTTAATTAGTATCATTATAAAATTAATATTTTTCAGAAACTTGAAAAAAGTATATTTATTTGTATATGTAAATAAATGAATATTTTAAGCAGACTAGCAACAATTACATAAATTATATATACTTATGGCTCAAACTATCCATATATTCATTTATGTATTTTTATCTACATCTAGATACACACATGCATGAACTTTATTTTATAGCATCACTATATAAGAAGTTACACTGTCTATAAAAGAACAGATCTCTGAAGAACACCTTATTGGAAACAAATTCTGCTTTTTGAAATAATTCGTTGAGCAATTAGCCATATTTTAATATTTAATACATTGCCTTTTGAGGTAAAGTTGAATTGCAAACATTTGTTTCTACACCAGCGATCCCTGCACAGACTATGTTCCTTTTCCCTCTCTCTTCACGTACCCCTCTTGGCTACTCTTCCCCAGGATTAAGTAGGCACGACGACCCCTTGGACTTATCGGCCTTCCCTCCTAGATTCAGCCATCCTTCTACTCTGCTCCATTAGTCTTCCCTGCTGTGAAAATCCCTGCAGAATCCATTGTAAACTCTGAGACGTTTCCATATTCTGCTTTGGAAAGAAGTGACCCATAATGTTATTAAAAATCAGTGACTTACAAGGGGATTTGTGCCTTACTCCAAAGCAAAGGGGACGTCTAGACATCATCCTGAGAGTGACATTTACACACAGCTTCCAACTGACAGTCGTCTTCTCTAAACTCAAATGCACTACTATAGCTATCCAATTTGACATGGAGTATTTTAGGAAGTTCTTTTAAAATCTAAAATCCTGGCTCTGCAGTTGATTAAGTGTACATTTCCAAGAGATGCAACTGCCAGGACTGGTTAGCTGCTATGAGGGCAGTTAAACTCTTACTGCTGCAAGGCAAGCATTTCAAGGTTTTAGTCAGATGTCTGTGGCACACACTTGAAAACTCCACTCTTCCAAAGGACTGACTGGAGCCAACATTCCAACTCAGTACTCACCCAGCTAAACGGAAGCTAATAAGAAGCATGAAACAGTATATATAATACACTGCCGCAGAACACCACATGTATTGACCCGACATTAAAAAAATCATAACATTAAATCATCCTAAACTTCTAACACCCATTTATAAGAATATTCTCACCCTTTCATCAAAAACCACATGTCACTCTGATTTGTTATAGTGCTAAATATATAAATTTGACAGAACATATCTGAACCTAACCCAGACACTTAAATATTTTCATAACTCCAGAAGCAAAAGGAAAACACACAAAAATCTTTTGACTGTGTAATACAGTCTGCTCTGAACAAATGGCCTACATGTAAGCGGTAGGTGGCAAAGTTAAAATAGAAATGTTAATCCTATGAGAGCCCTGCCTGCTGTTTTATAGCCCTTCCTAAAGATTAAAAAAAAAAGGAAGTATAGTGAACATAAAAATACCCACAGCCCTAATAATACAGAATAAAACAAAGCATTGATTTTAAAATAAATTTTTTCCACCTGTGATTTTTTTTTTTTGTTTGTTTGTTTGTTTTTGTTTTTGTTTTGGTAGGGGGTAATAGCAGGAATGAGTGGGAAAATAAAGAAGCTTAGTTTCTAGTTTAGTAAGGTTTAATAAAATACCAAGTTCTTCTTTTTTTTTTTTTCACTCAAGATAGAAGCAATATTGATTTGGGACAACATTATGAATTCCTGTATTGTACCTACATATTAGAAAATAGCTTCTTTATGAAGTCTTAATTTTTTTTAAATTTTGCAATAGTTAACCAAAACAGAAGACAGCAAACTTTCTGTAAAAGGCCAAAAAATATATATATTTCATGCTTTGCTGGCTTAAAAGTCTCTGTGGCTATTATTCAACTTTGCTGTTAAAGTACAAAAGCAGCAATGAGGAGAATGGACATGAACGGGTGTGGCTGTATTCTAATACAACTTTCTTTATGAACGCCAAAATTTTTATATTTTTATATATTCTTATAATTTATAATTTATAATTTATAATTTTCATTGATTATGAAGTACTTTTTCTAATCATTTAAAAATCTAAAATAACATTCTTAGCTTATTTACCATGCAGGCATGCAATAAGCTAGATTTGGTTATAATTTGCCAAACTTTATAGAATGCAATTGTGAGAAATAAAAGGTAAGGGGACAAAATTCACGTTTCTTTGCCTGCCTTCCTTGCTCCCTCCAACCTTCCCTGCCTCCTTGTCTTTCCCTTTTTCTTAGTCAGTTTGTCATCAAGCAGCACACAAAAAATAATCTGAGGCAGTCCATGTGAGTGGAAGGCCACATTATCACCATCTAAAATTTAGCCAGAGTTGTGCGCCATCATGGTAATGGGCTAAGTGTAAGAGGTACTAGGCCTGAAGCTCACACAACTACTAGATTCTGTGAACTACAAAATCACTGATAATATTCAAAGTGAATATGAGACATAATCTTCTAATTGCATTCCAATGAATTGTCACATAAGCTTTCCCTCTCGGCCTCTTCTTTGGCAATTAATGTTTTAATTGAGTTCCCCTAAATTTTCCAAGAAGTACGGAAGATTTGAAAGATTTCCTCCTTATGGCAGGAGGAAATATATCATTGTTTGTTTATAAGAACTAAAGGGTTCTCTGGCACTGCTCAACAAATGTTATATCCTTCCCAAAATATTTCGATACACCAAGCTGAGGAATCCTGAGACCATGACCTGTAGTTCTCCTAAGAACTGCTTCAAATAAGACAGTTTTAGTAACTGACCAGTGAAAGCTGGGCTATGTCCAAGTGTGGGAGAGGATGCCACACTATGCTGCAATTAGAAAATTCTCAATCTCAGACCAGCGCAAGCAGAACAGAGAGCTCTCTTTGGCAGAAATGTCACCAGCAATCTAAGAACTACTTGCACAGCAAACATTGTTGGTGTTAGAGTTTCAGACAAATGCAAATCATTGTTTTTAAATTATAGTACAATGCCAGTGTGGGTAGGTTTCAATGGTTAAGTGAGTTACCATCGCTTCACAAAGATGCTGTTGGCAGGGGCATTGTCACAGCACTTTCCTATCAGGACATTCTCAAGAGACACATGTGGCTTTGCAAGCAATGCTTAGTGAAGCTTCCCACTACAATTAAAGACATATGCCTAAATACTATTTTTGAAAATGACACAAGTGTTTAAATACCAACATAAAAAGTCTATGTAAAAATGCCAGAAACTTATGTGGTAAGACAAGCCAAAGAATTTGTCTAAAAGCATGCCTCTTACTGTCTTCTATCTGAAAAAATTCTGCTGAACAATCCAAAAAGGCTTAAAAATTCTATCCATGAAGTCTACCGATTTTTTGTCAATTTTCATGAAGGAAAACATGATTGTGGCATCAAAATTCACTTTTAAGACAGATTTAAAACAGAAAAGAGAGAAAACGACTATCATTTCTGGGTCATATGAGACATTAGAGAGAGGTGTGACTCCAAATTCCCCTTAGCTTTAGTAAAAGAAAAAAATTCTTTTCAAACACAAACTCCATGTTGCATGGTCTGAGTTGAGGCTAAGAGAAACTTTCTATAGTCATTTACATGGAGGTTATATCTTTAGAGAACACAGCTTTTGTATAAATAAAGCTTTCAGAATCATTCATTAATTCATTTCACTGGTGACTAACAATGATCATAGTTATGATTTTCAATTTATTTAAAAAAATATTTATTAAGCCTAAATACTCATTTAGTTATGATTTTCAATTTATATTAATAAATGTTTATTGAGCTTATCAGGTACTGTGATATTCCTAGAGAGAGATTATATATCAAGAAGAGATAGTAATGACTACAAATATGGAAGATAGAATTAAGTGCTGGTTAGAGAGTTTTCAAGGAGGATTAAACTCAGTTTGAAGTAGGATGTTCACAATGTTAATGGCTTATACAATGTCTGTTCCCCAACCATAAGTGGTAAATGCAAATATAAGCATAAGAAATGGCAAGTTCTGATGACACACATTTGTGATTTGTTTTCAAGAAACAGACAATAGAGGCAAATGAACAAATGAGATGGCCACATGCATATACACATGAGGACCATGGACAGAACCTCGGGGGATACTCACACTCGTGGGCAGAAGGAAGTCAGCTGAGGAATAGGGAACTGCCAAGAAAAGAGGGGAAGTATGACACATAGGCTTATGCAATAGGCAGGGAGTGATTCTACAAGGCCAAATGGTGCAAGGAAAAGAAGGGGAGATTTCCGTGGTTAAAATACGGTCTTTTCTTATCATAAGAACAAGAAAGACCTTGCAAAATCAGAGCATAGGTGGCTGCTGGTGAAGACATAGCCCAGCATAAGGTTTCTAAACTCAGTGTTCATTATAGGATGAAAAGGAAGAGTAGAATAAATAAGAATATAATTGACAATGAAGGTCCTAGAGATGGCAGGATGAGATATAAATTAAGAACAGAGTGAGGAATGGTTAGTCTGGGCAGGGAGAATTGTTTCTGTGGTGTGGACAAGCAATGAGTGGACAAGTGAAAACTTGGCGATGTCCAAGTGTGGGAGAGGATGCCGAACTTTGCGGGAGGTGAGAAGACACTGTATCTCAGACCAGTACAAGCTGGAATTATAGGAGAATTAAACTTTCAGATCTGAGGTTTCAAGTTTAAGAATTAAAAAAAAAAAAAAAAAAGATAAAATAAGAATGTTATGAGACAACCACGCTTTGTAAATTTTATTTAGCCAAGAAAAAGTATCCATATATTAAATTGATTGAAGTCTGAGTATAATACTTTCCCGAACACAAGTTATGTATTCTAACACTGCCATAATTTATGACTTTTATAGGCATTTTAAATATCTATTTCGTAATGTAGCAGAGAAATCACCTCATTTCATGGAGGAGTCCTAATATTACAAGGCATCACCATATAGAGTGTACGTGACGAGATTTTTTACTGCCTAGGAAGGAATCAGGGATCTTTGAAAAATATTTTTAATTACAGCCTGTCTGGTAAGCCAGGGTTTCTTTTTCATGAGTAGTGGTTCTCAGTCTTTAGTGTGTATCAGAAATACCTAAAGGGGGTTTTCAATACAGATGACCTGGAGCGCAGCCCTAGAATTCTGGGGTGGGGCCAGAGAATCCGTATTTCTAACATGTTCCCAGTATACTGATTTCCCTGGTCCAGGGACCACACTTTGAGAACTACTGCTCTAGAACATACATGGCTTGTCATTTCAAATTGTGTAGGTCTACAAAGAAGAAAGTAAATTGACCAATTAGAGTTTGTGGATGTATTAGGATAGTATCATTAATATATTAAAAAAAAAAACCCACCTACCTGCATGTGAGTTAACTTCACTTCCAAGTGGTGTACAAAGCATGCTCTATGTCATTATTGTTATCCATCGAAAAAATGACTCTATGTATTCATTAAGATGTTCCTGAGTTTGCTTCAGTTGAGAGTAATGCCAATACTTAAAATTTTTCCCATCCTATAATTCAACTTATTATTCTTGTTTCATTATTATAGATGCTATATATATATATGTATGTATACACACACACATCTACAGACACACACATGCATACACACAACAATTCCATATGGCTATAAAGTAGTTTAATTTATTAGAACCATTATAGATGCAGAACCTGAGGCATGGAGAGATAAATACTTCACTAAGATACAGACAGAAATAAACACTGACGCCTCCCCTTTTGCAGCTTGAACTCAAATACTCACCTGTTCCGAGAAACAGGACATGGTATCTACCATCGGCAGCATTCACTCGGTCCACAGCTATCTTGGTATACTTGTAGTCAGTGCCTACACGCACAATCAAAGGCCTTCGGTGGATCGGGTAGATGGAATTGTACATGAGAGGATGGTTCCGAATAAAAGTGACCACATCATCTGGGAACTCCTTGGTGGTTCGCATATTGGGTGTAAATGCTCCTCCTGGACACTAAAAAAGTATATTGAAAAGAACCAAGTTAATAAAACAGTCATTCTGTTGTGGTAATAATCAAAAGCCCTCTACTTTTCATAACAATTAGAAGTGTCAGTTGGTTTAGGGTATTTGCTATTCACTAAGGAGACAATAAATAGCACTATACATGTATATACACACACGTATGCTACTTATTACACTTCTAGAGAATTACTACTCACAGAAAAATCAACATACAGTGTGTATCACGTGATGATATGCTTTTCTGCTCTGTTTCATTTTTATTTTATAATTTGATGATCTGAATGAGACTAAGCCCAATTCTCTTATTTGTTTCCGAAGAGGAGCTGATGCCATTCTGTGTACGGTACTACATATAACTTTGCACATTTCTCCTCCACCAATTTTCTATTTTTTATTTTGTGCCAGATACTATATTGCTAGAAAAAAACAAAACTTGTGGGCACAATCTAACATGGCTAACTTCTTAAAATAAATTAGATTACCAACATCAACTTTAACTAGAGCTCTAAAGTACAAGAGCTTTACTCCACCTGATCAGGCTTCTCCGAAGAGGGATCTCAGAAGTCGGGGCTTAGATCAGATGTGGTAAATTAGATCTGATAATGCACCTTTATAAAGGACTCCAGTGATGGCCATTACCCTCGGAATAAAATCCAACATCTTAGAATGGCCTGGGTGCTCCTGCACAACCTGGCCTGAGGCTGCTTCTCTCACTGTAGTCCTCGCTGGTCCTGACCCTCAAGTGTGCTCCCCTCCAGGCTCCCGGCACTTGCTGCTGCTCAAACAGCAGGTGCTTTCCAGACCATACTCTGCAATCTTGCTCAGTTCTCACTTCAAAAGTTACTTTATTGAAGGTTGTGTCACACACAAAAAATAGCTTCCCGTCTCCAGCTCTGACTGTGATCTCCTTATTCTGCTACTTCCCTTCACAGCCCTTCTCTACCTGACAGGACAGTATATATCAGTTGCTTATAACATTATCATCTGTTTTTCCCCTTAGATTGTTAATCTGTGCATTGATTGGGTCTATTTTCTTCATTGATTTGCCATCAGACCTATAACAAAGCTGCTAATAGAAGACACTGGATACAGAGTAGTGAATGAATAATTATTTGGTGTAGCTGGCCTACGATGTTGGTGCCGGGACTATATGAAATAAGGGCCTCAATTCTGGCCATGAGGGGAAAGATTGAGAGCACCAAGTTCAAAGCGGCAAAAAGAAAACAATAATGAGATCTGAGGAAAGGACAGCTGGAACACTTCAGTAGCTCTGGAAAAGGAACCCCACAAGGGCTTCTGAGGAAAAGCTTCCATTTATGGGGCTCCTAATGCCAAACTTTGATGTAGGCTGTGTACTGCTGAAGCCAGGAGCATACACTCTTTCACTACTAGGATGTGAGTGTTGTTACAACTGTTGTTACCACAGTTGAGCACAACTGTGGGTGTAATATTTTAACACATAACCATCATTGGCCTAACCCTATTACATACCCGCCAATATCTCTGCTTCCAGAAACAAAAACATTATAGTCTATTTTTCTGGAAACACACAGCCTGGCTGTTCTAGTTTTCACTGACCCTCTCTAGAGCAATAGGAGGTAGAAGGCAAGTGACCAAGCAAGCTACCTAATCGCTAGCAACAGGCACAGTGTCAGTCCTAGACAGCAGGATGGATCAAGGGTTGACTGACTGAGAGGTCATGCCTTCCTCAAACACGCCAGAGGACTTATTAATAAGATGACGCTTATTTCTAGCAAACTGCTCCCAGTGCTGCCAGATTTCAACAGGACATAGAAATGTGGACTTTTGTGCAAGTGAAATCTGCCAAATTTTTAATATTCACTCAATTAAAAAATACTTTGGGGACCAAGCAAAATATGACAACCTCTGGGCGAAATTCTGCCCAACCACCTAACAGTCCTGGTGCCTCTGGTGTTGCCAGGTGGATCCCTGGATGCAAACACATCCCAGCCGATGACGAACATGGTCTCACTCATTTGGATTACATCCTCATGAGTGTAATTTTTCACCTAACTTTGACCAGTTAACATAACTTGAACTTCTTACAGGACTGGTAAACATAGTTCTCTTTTTATAGAAAGGCACAAGGAGCAATTAAATGACTTCACAGAGGAGAGAAAATGAGAAAAGTAATAAAACAAAGCCTGTCATTCTTTATTCCATTAACTAGACTTTCTTTCATCTGGGGTTCATATGGTTTTCTTTTCATAAAAGGCACTATATTTAAATATACATGTTTATAAACTGCCCACAATGAAGACCAAAATGAGGACAACGGATTTAATCTGAGGTTGTTCCCAGATGATGGACGTGCTCTGCCCTTCCGCGTAGTACAGAATTGTGGCTATTCTCTACCCTCATTCTTCACACACAGTGGAAAAGGGGAAATATATTGCTCACGGAATGAAAACATGGAAAGAACAATGCACAGTGGATTTAAACAGTTCCAGACCTTCACAGAACGCCACTAATTACGGCTTGCTAAGCTGATTTATCTCCTGAAGTATTTGTGAGCATCCCCATTTGTAAGTTCTGGAAAAATCCAAAGTTAGCATATATTACCAGGAAATGCATGTAATTTTCAGCTAGTAAAAGGTTGGTGAGTGATAAGCTTTTTAAATGATCAGTGCCTAATTTCTAACTTTTACTTAAAGGTAACTGAAATTATGATAAAAATTATGTTAAGGTTGCTAAAACTATAAGTTATTAAATAAGCAACTCAGATAAAAGCACTTCCATGCTTCCAAACATCTTCCATTTGAGATTTTTGTTTTATATTCATGATGAAATTCTCACTCAGACACAAGCATCTCCCAAGATAAGTTTATTTTCCAAATTTACCAAAGAATTACTTTTGATAATAATTAATTTTTCTATTGATTTATGGCATCAACTCTGCAGATAAGAAATACAATGAGTGACAATAATGGTGGCAAGAAAAAGAATTGATTGCTGTTTGTAGATTTTATCTGTGCTAGTGAGTTTGCTCAGTGTACCATTGCCAAGTATAAACAACATGTGATTAGCTTTTCCCTCACCTTGTAATGTAATAAATCACATGTATTAAAACCTCAAGATAATACAACATATACCTGCTATCATAAAATAAAGGCTTTGCCCAATAATGAGGCTGAGTGTCTCATTCTTTAGAAGGTTAATTTTACCATGTAAATAGTCACTAAATAATTTCAGTTAAATTTCTCCTTTAAGTGTTTATTTTTCTTCAGTTCTGCTAGCTGTCTATTAATCCAGCAGTGATAAGCACTCCTTTTTTGAGTAAAGACATTTTAAGTGTTTTGATTACTAAAGTGTTAGGTGAATGCTAGGAACAGTAAGAATGCCTTTCTAGGAAGTCTTTACACCCATCTTAGTAGTTTTCAGCATTAGTTTATTTGGACACATTTTTATTCATGAAGCACTTTGATGTGCCCGGTGTCAGACATAAGAACACAGAAGCTGCTGTTGTCCTCTAGACTTACATATTCTAGTAAGAAAGAGAAACATATTCAAAGCAAAATAACAATTAAGACATGTAGTAATGATTTGAGATAATTATCAGACAAATAATAGAGCTTAGCACAGGATTGATTACTACACATACTTAAGAACCAGTATGTTTTTACATGAACTTAGAATAGTAAAGAACTTAAGGTTGTCAGGGTCAGTGAAGACCTCTAGAGATGAGGAAATAAAATTTTGCGTATTTAGGGAACTGTAGTTCTGGGACATTGCTGGATCATAGAGCCTAAAGTGAAGGGAGAGGTAGGATGTGAGGCCAAGGACAGAAGGAAAGAAATGCAGAACTAGTTAGAGAGACTGGCATGGTCAAGGGCATCTTGACCTAACACTTGAGAGATGAGTGGTATATGGGGAAACGGAAGAACGCAGCAGCAATGCACAACTGGGGTCGTTTCTCTCAGCAGTCTATGAAACTTGTCCATGGAAAGAAACATTTGATGTTTAAGATCTTGGTAACCAAGGCCCTCTGTTTGAAGCACAAAGAATTATATGGCTAAGGACTTGTACTTATAGACTAGCTGTTCCTTCTACGTGCTCTATCTCTAAGACCCTCCCCTCCTGGTCCTGCTAGTCCACGGAGGCCTCCAGGATGCGCTTATTAATTTCTATCTGTGCCTTGCAGAGTGCGCTGTAACCTTCGTCTGCAGTAACCTTCCTTCCGTGCCCAGTCTGCCCACATCCGATCTCCAGTCAGCTTAATCTCACATTTTTTATATACCTTCCCACATCAGGCCGTCTCACTAAAATCTCTCTCTCCTCTAGACTGCAATAATATTTATGTTTCGTTTTAGTCGCGTGTTTTGTAAAATGACGAGACAACATGCAATTAACTTTTTATGTCTATGTCCCTAGTACATTCAATGTTCTTGTAAACGTTCCTAACTCAACATTTTTCAAACATCTAAGGAAAACAGAAATAACATAAGCACAACCAGGAGATATACATCAGCAACACAAAGTGCTAGCAATAAACTTCTATTTTCCTTGCCACCCCTGACTATGTGAATCATGATTTTCCTGTGTTCCTTTGCTTGCTGGGACCAGACCTGGTCAAAGCATGATAACTGAAGCAGATAGTTTTGTTACACTTAGATGTTAAAATAGATATTAAAATTGAATGTTTTTATTAGGTTCTGCTTTAACGGGATGTACAGTATATACAAACACAATCTCCTGCAGAAGCTTTATACCCGTTGCAATAGAATAATGTAGTATGTTAGCTCAGCCACAGAGAGTCTGCAGTCTTTGGCTGCCCTTTGCAACATACCAAAGGTGTCTTGTTTCTTCCATAAACTTGAATTTCTTATGGAAAAATATTATGACACAATTGGCAGGCTTTTTCCTACTGACACAGGCTTGCTGGTTGGGCTGTTTGCTAACAAAGCTATCAGCCCTCCTTGAAAAGAAGCACTTACAGGGAACATTAGAATAAGGATATAAGGTTTCTACCAGTGTCATTTCTTTATGAACAGTCATTTATGTAAATTTATGAGGTTGGCCCAGCAACCATACCACTGTGTGGGGAAATAAAGTTGCTCGTTTATTGAGAGGATTTAGGAAGCAACATTCTAACCCTAGAAAAAAGAGAATGCTTTGGGTCACTTGCCTGCGGGTCTTCTAGCTACAAGAGAGGGACAGAAAATGCTGGAAGTCCCAGGAAGAGAAAGACCCTGGTCACTCTGAGTCAGAGCTGACTTGAGAGTTTTGTTCCGTACAGGGTGGAGGAGCAGATCTTCAGGGAAGTGTGCTTTTCCAAGAGGAACTTCAGAGGTCACTTCTCCACCCAGCCTCTATTACTCCCTAAGGATCGCTCATCTGACATTTTTTTTTTTATTTAAAGATGCTGTGCTGGTCTCAACACCAGATGTTCAGAAACCGCATTATAGAAACATGCCTCAAACACTGACTACTCCCTTATTTCACGGAGTCTGATCCAGATGTGTGTCACTAATCCCTGGCTTATTCTTCACTGCTCTGTAACAAGAAAAAAAAAAAAAAGCTTATTCTTGAGAGCTAAAAAACAGTAAAAGTGGGACCGTAAATAAACTTTTTGAATTTAGAATTACTTTATTTTGTTTCACTAGAAAGGTTTACCTATTCCCACATCTTGCAAAGAATATTTGCTCCTTGATGTGTGTGGTTTCCTCACTGAGATTCTCAGACTCCCACACACTTGTTAAGGTGCTCTTGATGTTGCCATGTGGGTCAAGAGCCTGATGAGCAGTCAGGCCAAAGGTCATTCTTTTTCAGGGAAAAATATCCAATTTGTAGCCTTTGCCAGTTCCATGGGGTAAATAATCTCACCTGGCAGATTTCAAGATACCGCATATACTTGAGTATAAGCCAGCCTGATTATAAGCCGACCCCTTAAGTTTACCCTAAAACCTGGGAAAACTTAGTGACTCGAGTATAAGCCGAGGTGGAAAATGCAGCAGCCACTGGTAAATTTCAAAAATAAAAATATATACCCAAAACAATTACAATAATTGAGGAATCAGTAGGTTAAATGCTTT
>CAUYPK010089418.1:0-29762 GCA_963574355.1 Loris lydekkerianus | reverse complement strand
CTTCATATTAACTTTAGTGAAATTGATTATGATGTGTCTGGGGGATGTCTTATTTGGGTTAAGTCATGCTGGAGTTCTGAAACTGTCTGCTATCTGAATTTCAGAATCTCTTGGCATGTCTGGAAAGTTCTCCTTCATAATCTCTTGGACAAGAGACTCTGTGCCTTGCGAAGCCTCTTCGTCGCTTTTGTGGATCTCGATAAGATGAATATTGGATTTCTTTGAATTATCCCAGAGCTCTCTGAGAGAGTGGTCTGTTTTTGCCCTCCATTTCTCTTCCTCTTTGAGAGTTTTGGAGTGTTCAAACACTTTGACTTCAATGTCAGAAATACTTTGTTTTGCTTGCTCCATTCTGTTGCTGAGGGATTCTACTGTGTTTCTCAGATCTTTGAGGGTTGCAACTTCTTGTCTCAGTGTGTCAAAATCTTTGGTCATTTGGTCTTTGAATTCGTTGAATTCTTGAGATATCTTTTGGATTACTGCTTGGAATTCTAATTCGATCTTATTTGCTATCCAGATTCTGAATTTGATTTCTAACATCTCAGCTATTTGTTTGTGCCAGGGATCTTGTGCTGTGTCTGCCCCTTTGATCCTTGGGGGAGTTGATCTACTCTGATTATTCATATTGCTGGAGTTTTCTGTTGATTTCACCTCATGATTGTTTTTCACCGTTGCCTCTGGCCGTCCTCCGAGTTGGGAAGGTGTCTCTCCAAGATTAGACCCCAGTGTGATCACTCTATTGCTGGATTTTTGTCGGGAGTGACCCTCTGTAGTTCCTTGGGGCTGCCCCAGCCAGGGAGTTCTGGTTGTGGAAGCAGCTCTGGAGTGTGACACATCCAGATCCAGCAACAGGGTAGGAGGTGGTGCGCGTGGTTCTGGGAGTCCCTGACACCTATTGACTTAGGCACAGAGAGCCCAAGGCTCCAGTAGTCTCTGGCCTGGACAAGGGCTCTGCGCAGAGGCAGGGAGGGCTCCAGAAGACATGCAGCTACTGGATTCCCTGGCCAGACGAGCACGCAGGTGTTGAGGCAGGGAGGGTATATGAGGGAGGGCACAGGATTGCGCGGCTCCCGCAGTTCCTGGTCAGGGCATGCGGAGGCCAGGTGAACGTGGGTTGCAGGTCAGGTGTCACGGCATAGCTCTTATGGAGGTCTGGGCAGCACTAAGTCCAGGAGTTTAAGGTTGTTATGAGCTGTGACACTAGGGCACTCTACCCAGGGCAACAGCCCAGTGTGCTAAAACCAGTTTCACTCTGCCACTAAGGGTAAAGGCTGTAAGGCAGCTCAGTCCCTGCCTTTAGGCTGCTCAGTCACTAGGTTACTAGCTCCCACCCAATCCTTGCTCTGCGACCCTGACAGGGGAGCTTGCCAGGGCAGTTCTCTCACAATGGCTCTCTGCAGTCCACAACTTAACACTATTAGCTCTGTCCGTCTCAGTGGCTCAGTCTGGGGCCCAGACAATTCCCAAAGTTCTCCGCATTCCTGCTCAAGCTCTCCCCAAGGCAGTTCAACTGAGTGCCAAGTCCAAAAACACTGAAACAGTTCACAGGTAAGGCCTTTCCAGTTTTTAGTCTCACTGCTGCTTGTACTTACAACTACCTGTGGGATTAGTTCGATTGAACACATGCAACCACTTTCCAGTTTCCCACTGTTTTTGTCCTCCTCTAGGGGTCCAAAAGTCCCTTGCTGACTCCCTGTGTCCTCAAAGTTATGATTATAGGCAGATTCCACCAGCCAGAGATGCCTAGAGTCTTATCTCCCCATACTAACCGTGACGTCCAGTTGCAGGGAAGCTGTTACTTGGCTGCCATCTTTCTCCACCCTCCTGTAAAAGTTTTTTTTTTGTAAACTCCTAAACTGGGGGCCTGTAGTCTTTTGTATATTGCCTAGTATACAGTCTATTCAATCTGGGAATAATATATTTTGATTTATAATATATATTGATATATATTTATGGTTAGTGCGTCTTATATTATTACCTGTTTCTTGTTTTTTTATACTATACGTATATAAAATTTTTATTTTTCAATTTTTTTCATTTTAATGTTTTCATCTTGTAGTTGATTCATCCACCACCTATTCATATAAACAGATCCTTTATTTCATTTGGAAGAATTAGAAAACATTGGGTTCTCAGACACCCACCTAAATAGAGCAGGCAGATTCCTATACTCTATAAACAAAGCATAGCATCTGGTGAGTGGAGCATGTCCGCTGCTTTTCCGTTGAGAATTCTCCCAGTTCATCAGTTTTCTGGAGGTATCTGTTGCTCCTTCAATTAACCCAGAAGTCTGTTTTTGTAAAGAATTTATTTTTCCTAGAGGCCAGCTGTTTCCTTGCCCTTTCTCTGACATGACCCTGGGCCACCCGTTGAGTGTTGGTAGCCCTGGGAAGAAATTAGCTGCTTCAAAGGACCAAGCATTGGCACCGCCACCATCTGTCCAGTGTTGTAGGTTTCATTGCTTTAGATATTCTCCTCCCCACATGGGCCTTGGGGGAATGGGACTACCACCCTCCCTCCTATTCTTCTACTACAGCTGCATAATTATTTGTAAAACTTTCACTTGTAGGTAAAAACTGATTTTGGCAACCATTAATTCCCATGGCGATTCATTTAGAAACTGCAGCATTTCTTTCTTTTTTTCTTTTATTATTAAATCATAATTGTGTACATTAATGTGATCATGGGGCACCATACACTGGTTTCATAGACTGTTTGACACATTTTCTTCATACTGGTTAACATAGCCTTCCTGGCATTTTCTTAGTTATTGTGTTAAGACATTTATATTCTACATTTACTGTGTTTCACATGTACCCTTGTAAGATGCACCGCAGGTGTAATCCCACCAATCACCCTCCCTCCGCCTATCCTACCTCCTCCCTTTCCTCCCTCTCCCTCTTCTCCCTATTCTTAGATTTCTATTAATGGGAAAGTAAGCTCAAGCATCAAGCAGCATGGCTAATATCTGTGGGTAATTGCATATTGTTGATAACTGTAAACTCTGAGATTGCACTAATAAAAGGTAATAATTCCCAGGACAACCAGGAAGGGAGCTGAGAGCAGCTGCATATTCAGTCTTTGCTATTTTGCCAGTTGTTTAGTGATATTTAAATTGGTGGGAATTAATTCAAGTACTGATAACAAACTCAGAAATTTTTTTTTTTTTGAGGGGGAACCAAGTAAGACTGATTTGGACTTGATTATTTGGATGACTCTGTGTTAATAGGGGGCATGTTGATGATGGGGCAGATGGTGTCTCCGGACAATTGCAAAGAGCTCAGTACGATGGTGAGTGCCTCCAAGAAAGTGGCAGCTTAGCATGGGCCTTGTGTGGTCCAAAAGGAATCTCCTTGCCTTTGGGATGCACATTTTATGTACGTTGATATTCAGGGCAAGCATTTGTGGAGAGAGAAAAGGATGAAAATAGTCCAAAGACTTGCGTTTGAGTCTAGATCTGCTCTTTAGGGGAACCAGATCTGCTTCATTTGTTGAGCCTCGGTGCCTCCACATTTGTAGAATGCAGTTATTCCTATAAAGCTTTCAGGAGTGTTGCATGAGGGGTGTGTGTGTGTGTGTGTGTGTGTGTGTGTGTGTGAGAAATTGATTTGTAGACTTGAGAGAACCCTTCTCTAAACAGGAACCTGGATATCTTCCCTTTCTTAATTTTCCAATGATACACATAGACCCAGGGACTGTATCTTTATAAAACTTCTTTGTACTTGATATTCTTTCAAAACACCAATTCTGAGTAGTACTGCAGTTTCAGTTTCTCCTTTAAGAAAATTATCATTAGAAAGTCAGTTTATGATGTATTCTCTAGAGCCAATAGAGGTACCTTTTATTTTATGTATTTATTTTTTTGAAATGAGATCTTGCTTTGTTGCCCAGGCTGATCCTCTTATCTTAGCCTCCAGAGTAGCTGGGACTACAGTGCAGGTGTGCACCACTGTGCCGGCCTAGAAGCACCCCTTTTGGTAATCCAAATTTCTCTGGCTGCACAACCTGATGCCTGAGAAGAGCCTGATTTCTGTTTTCAAATGAACTGTGCCAGGCGTGGAAAAGGCATTGTCTAGAATGTGTGGCTAACAGATCGGAGCAGGTGCTAGACCTGGCCCAAGCAATCCAGTGAATCAGTTAACATTTCGGTTGTTTTTTTCCAGAAGATGTAAGAACCAATAAACAATTAAGTGGCTCGCTCCAGTGATAACGGTATTTGTGGCAGAGCTGGAAATCAAATGAAAATCAACTTACTGGTACACTCAAGCAGATTTTTTTCCCCTAGTGACTTAGACTATGTCATTGTCTGAAAGATGATGATGATGATGATGATGACAACTATATCGATTAATTGCTGTCTCAGGGAACAATCTCAAAGGTTTGGTTTGTCTTTTGAAAATTTAACAGTTTGTATTAAAAACCTGTAACTAAGAGGCAGGTTTGTTATGTTTAAAGGCATTAAAAGGAAAAAGAGAAAAAGTAGAGGAATTGAAAGGGAAAAGAGCCTGGAGATTGTTACCTGTTTATCAAGAAATAGCGTGCCGCAAACTCTTCTTCAATGGATAAAATCAATAACTTGAGAATTTCATATTGGGAATCTAAGGAAGTAAATGCTGTGGGTTTGCTGGTTTTTTCTCCTAGTCTTCACCTTGGCCGGTAATGAAGATGTTGTGGACACGGCAGTGTGCGTTACTTGTGAGCCAGATGACTGGAATTTTCTCAGCTGGGTCTGTGTCATTCCTAAGAAGACCTTGGGCTTTGCTGTTGGCCCCTGGGTCTCTCACTGTACAGGCGGAAACGTCTGTGTGTTTTCACTCTGGTGATGGTGGAGGGTGGTATCTCTTACCCCTGTATAACTGACCACCAACCTCTGTCATTTCCAGAAATGGCCCTGACAACGCACTGCCCTCCTTTTCTGTCAGGAGTGTGGCGCTCCTTTTCTGCACAGAGCTTTGTCTCGCATTTTTCATGATCTGCAAAGCCTCCTCCAACCAGAGATTGATGTGCCTGGATGATTTATAGCAGTGATTGTCAGAGACTTTTGAAGCCCATCCAATTTCAGGATCTGGGTTCTCATTTCTTGTCATTTATGGCACATTTGATGAATTCTCACTATCAGCTGACATGTTTCATAATTGTCAAAACTTTGATTGAAGTGGTATTTCTGGGGAAAAAAATTATGGAGGAAAAAAAAAGACCAGGGGAAAAAAAAACAAGGCTTCTTCCCCACATTGTTTTTCCTCCCTTGCCTGAGGTTCCCGTCATTTTAGCCCCTCTGAGACTTGCTGACCTGGCCAACCCCTCTCCTCTCTCTCCTCTTTACAGTCCTGTGCCTGCATTTACTGGGGCTTGTATTTTGCTTGTTTGGGCATTTTCTGGACCATCTGGTAAAAGCTTTTGAAACTAGCCCTTTGGAGAAAGTGCTAAGCTTTCTTTTCTGCAGTCTTTCAAGGTGCATCCAGAGGGGCATGAATGGATGCTGTCAAGGCTTGGTGGGGTTTGTTTTGTTTTTGTTTGCATTCCACCAGCCAACATTCTTTCTTTGTCTAGAATGTTGGCTCTCCAGGGTCTCTGGCTGCTTTCAAAACCTAGAAATCAGCTCCCACACTTTGGAGTTCTCCCTGTTAAGAGCATAACAATCAGCCATGAATGTCTAGGGCTGGTCCCTGCATAGGTAGAGTTTAGTTTTTGCTTTCTGCCCACCTCAGCCCCGTGTGTCTTGCTGGTGAGTTTAGAGAGAACTTCTTAACAGCAGCAACTCCTTTCCTTCCCCACTGTCCCCAGTGCAGTAATGATGGAGTCTCTTTTCTCCCAGCTTGTGGTTTCTTGGTTTCTTTTGTATCTTTCTTAAGGTGTTTTTGTGCATAGATAAGGATTCATGCACCACTCACACATGTACACGTGCATGGATACACATACGCAAACAGGCACATGAACGTCAAGTACAGTTTGAGCTCCTCATTCTGGACTTTTGCTCTGGTATTTAAAGCACATTCATGTCTGATATCTCCCTCCTGGTGCTAGAGGAGAGGTGGCCTCCTTGTCACAGGGTCGTGCCTCCTGTGATCTGAGTTCCTCCATCTCTCCAGCCACCTCCAGCACCAATCTTCCCTTTTTTCTCAGTCCTCCACCATCACTCCCTGCACTTCCGTTACTTCCTCACACTTCCTGCACTAGTATACTTCCATATACTAGTCAGTCATCCTGCCATAGCTGCAGTTTCCTGGACTCTTCATTTATAGCTTGTAGCACCGTTTGTAACTTCTCTGTTTGTGTGATTATTTAAATTGCGTGTTTCTCTCTGTACTAAACTGCAAGTTTCATGAAGACAGAAACTTTGCTTTTTTTTTTTTTTTTTAAGCCATTTTATCTCTAGAGTCTGTGCATTACCTAGAATATACTAGGATCTCCTTGGATCGTAGTTGAATGAATTAAACAATAAGCCCTGGCGAGTGAGATGACTGAGCATGTGATATTGAAGTTTCCTTTGGATCGGGAGGAAATGCTACCTTTTGGATAAGAATTGTGTTTTAGCATCCATACACATTTTTTGAATCTGTAGACCCTAGGCGTTTTCTTTTTGTTGTTTCTAACTAAAACTCCTAAAATGTCAGGTATCCTGTAAAGGCTGACCGTAGAGCACCGTCAAGAAAAATCTTGGCAGTTATATGGGGCATTAGCTTACGGCGTTTACATTCTCTCCTCTTTCGTGATCTCTTTTATTTCTACTACAGTTTATTTTTTGAAACATAAGTGCCCTTTGCTTTTATATTGACATTTTGTCCTATTGTCTTTGGGGGCATCTAAAAGGTAATAAGGGGTGGATTTGAGAGAAGAGGACGAGGAAAATGAGCCACTGACTCTCTAGACTTAGGGCCTGTTGAAGGCAAGACCGGCGTCTGACATCTTTCTGTTCCCAGCATCTGGCACAAGGTGGGAGCTTAACATTCAATGTGGAGCTGAAATGTGACAATGAACAAATATGCAGGAAGAAAGGAAGAAATGGCCTGGCTAATTCTGGCTCTGACATTATCATTAATGAGCAGTTCTGTTTCTGGGCTCACATCTTGCTCCTAACAAGCTGCCGGAGGTGTGTATTATTTGGTGCTGCAGTCGCTGTTTCTTTCACATTTACCATCACTTTATCCCTTTTTAGTTATTTCATTTTCCTCTTCGGTGGTAGCGTTTGCTTCCAAAAAAGAAAGCAAGCATTGAGTTTGGAGCAAGGGCAGAAAGATTAATCTCTAGGTGTAGCTCTGCATCTGGACGTGGTCCTCATTCAGTTTTGAAGGCTGAGACTTTAGTTTGTGTTCACCTCATTTTCCCAGTAGCCTGGGAGTCAGTTTCCATTTCCACTGGTCTACTTCCTGCACCTAAAAAGGCTCAGGGAGTCAAGCCATTCCTGTGTTACAGTTCCTTTTCTGCTGACCGGTTTCTTCTGAGCCAAAGCTGGGAAGGATTTGTCCCTATTACCCACTGCATTGAAAAGTGGTGACACCATACTTCATTGCCAATGGTCAGAAACTTCCTTCTTAATGAAAATTCTTGAGTTATTTATAATTAGCCCATTGTTTATATACCGGTAATGTCATTGTATTTGAAATGTTCCCAAATAGCTTAGTCTTTCTTATGTCAACGATCTCTCTGTTACCTTATTCTCAGAACTCTTCCTTTTTCCTTAAATAATACAAAAGTAAACTTTATCCTAATTCATCTTAAGTAATAAAACTATTTTGGCCATTTATGAAATCATATTTTGAATACTTACATAACAATTGGTTATTTTCCAAGAAATAATGGGACATTGCCTGAATATTTAGTGTAGTTCATGACTTAGTTTATGGGACCAGACGGAAGCTATAGACTTAAGGCCTCTAACCACCTGTCTTATTTCCTACCTTTCATTCATTTGACTTTTGGTAAAGTTATCACATATCAAAATATGCCCTAGATTCCTAGCCTTATGCTGTAAATATTGGAGAGTTCAAAATATTTGATCCTCATTGCCTTCCCAAAGCATTATTTCCATAAACAATAGGGCGTGCTTTCTTTTTGTCATGAAAAGTAATTTTTGTTTCTCTTAATCTGCCCAGTTGCATCCTCAAAGAAATAAATTTTGAAATTATTGAAATAAGGAGCAACAATTATGGCCATTCTTGGCTTAACCTGGGGAGTCCATAGATAACATTAAGGAAAATTAAAACGGTATTCTTTTTTTATGTATCCCCTCCCAGTATGTTAGTCTTTCTTCTTTCAGCTTCAGAGATAACCAAATAGGTTATTGCTCATAGGTAACATAATTTGTACTTCGTATTAAAGCTGTGACTGAAGTTTCACCTAGAATTTTATGAGTTCAAAGGCTTACTGAAATTCTTGGTTTTCAGCCAACTTTCTATTTTATTTCAGGTGGAAAATCCTTACATAGGACCTGGCTCTCTTGCTCTCTCTCCACTTTCACTATAATACGTTATTAAGACAACTGAAATGATTCAGAGGATGGTGCAGATTTGGCTGAAGAGCAAAAAGGTTAGGACTTGAGAGTTGAAAAATGGAGGGAGATGTGTAGGATAGAGTCAGGTGAAATTTGGGCATGCTCACCAGATCCCAGGATGCTGTGACCAAAGGGTACCTCTTTAAACTAAAAGGGGGTAGTTTTTTCAAACAAAGGGAAATGGAATGTCTTTGCCCAGAGGATAACAAGCAGATAGAGCTCATTTTCCCAAGCACCTGTGTGGTCTGTATGCCAGGGCCTTGTGTTTAAGACACATTTAGGCAAACCTCAAGATGACTTCTCAAAGGGAAGATACAGTTCCTGACCTTTGGTGCACCATCACACAGGGAACAATTCTGTTGTACAGAATACATTTTGATGCCACTGTCAGACGTGAAGTCTATTGGGAGCTGGACTTCTAGTCTGACCCAGAGTGACGATTTTTATGTTTTTAAAATTGGCCATCTTCCAGAAGCGTCCCTTTTTATAGTGCTTATATCTCAGGACCTGGACTTCTGCAGAGAAGTTTTATTTGAGTCATAAATTTTTAATGTCAAAACCTTCCTGACAATTATTAGCTGAATGTTTAACCCAAAAGAGAGATTAAAGACATCTATCTTAACACCTAGCTAGCAAATGAGTTAACTCAGAGAGGATTTTCAAGTTGGAGGTAGTTTTATAAGACTTCAGGGAGAGACACCTGGTAAGACCTAATATGTTAGTGGTCTGAAGACAACCTGTGAAATATATTATCAACTGCCTGCCCAATGAAAAATATATTCACAGAAGCAACCCAAAGTGTGGAGTTAGGCAGTCCCTACCAATTAAACTTCCCTCTTTTTAAATTTTTTTTTAAATAAGGGTTCATATTTGCACAATAAATGATTTATTGAGAAATTTTAATATGTAAGCTTTCCATGGACTCTAACTGAAATTAGAAAGCTTTGAAATGAACTCATAAATATTATTCTAACCTACAGTATACGCTGGAAGCCGTAAAACGTACAGCAGTTTATCATTGCAAAGCTAAGCTACGTTAAAGAATGTAGATTTGGTTTAACTCCATCTTTCCCATAGTGATCATTTGGTGTGGTGCTGACCACTTTGCAAAGTGCTTTTGATATGTGTTATTGTATTTGATCTGTGCAACTGCCTCACGAAGTCAGAAGGAGGGTGGGTGTTATCATTCTGGTTTTATACCCCAAGAAGCAATAGGTCGAGAGAGGCTGAGTGACTTGTTGGAAGGTCACAGATAAAGCAAATTGAAGGCTGAAGAACACACAGACTGTGACTCACAAATCCAGGTCTCTCCTCCATCAGCCGTGCTAACCCATAATGTAACACTATTCGATCAGGCACGGTCCTGAAATAACCTCAGCGTGCTTAATGCTGAAGGGCACAGTCTGTGTTTTAATCAAAGAAAACTATGACAGCAAGAATTAACTGTACTCGTCCCTTTGGCTAATGGGGGTGTAGCTGGGTATTTGAAAAAGCTCTATATTTGTGTCTTTGATCAGATAATGCACTAAGCATTGCTTTATAGAGGATTATCATAGCATCTATAATGTATTCTGGATAACAGTTAAAATAGTTGTGAGTTGACTCGATGCTTTAAAAACCACCTCTCTTACAGAAATCAGTAATTAGGACTAGGTAGAAATGTAGTGCAAAAGCTGAAAGCAAATGTATGGAGAGAAAAGACCCTGGAAGTTTCTTCTAATTCAAGCAAGGGGGAAAATTTGTAGCTAGAACCCCTAATGGTGTTAGTGTGAACTGTTTACATTTTATGCTGCTGTAGGAACTAAGACCGGATGGGTTGATTGCATCCTCTGATAACTTCCAAGCAAAGATTTATTAAAATCCTCTCCAGATAAGCATTTTTAGAAGGATTACTAATAAAGCCCCAAACTCAGATTTTAGGTTCTCTTCCCCTATAAAAGTAAAGCAAATTTTGCTTCTGAAGGTATTGGAAGAGAACTAAAATAATGAATGCCAATAAAGGTGGAAGAAAAGTGAAGACTGACTTTCTCTACACACAATAGAAAAATTAGCTGGGCGTGGCCATGCACACCTGTAGTCCCACCAACTTGGAGGCTGCAGCAGGAGGCCAGGAATTTGAGGTTGCAGTGAGCTGTGATGATGCCACTGCACTCTAGCTTGGACAACAAAGCCAGACTCTGTCTTAAAAAAAAAAAAAAGGCTCTCTGGACCTCCAGTTTGACAGACAGCCGAGGCACCATGGTGAAGGTGAAGGTTGGAATAAATGGCTTTGGTCATATTGGGTGCCTAGTCACCAGGTCTGCTTTTAACTTTGGCAAAGTGGATATTGACACCATCAATGACCCCTTCACTGGCTTCAACTATATGGTCTACATGCTTCAGTATGATTCCACCCTTGGCACAGTCAAGGCTGAGAACAGGAAGCTTGTCATCAATGGGATTGCCATAACCATCTTCCAGGAGTGAGGTCCCAGCAGAACCAAATGGAGGGAGGCAGGTGCTGACTATGTTGTGGAGTCCACTGGTTTCTTCACCACCATGGAGAAGGCTGGGGCTCACCTACAGGGGTATGCCAAAAGGGTCATCTTCTGTGTCCCTTCTGCTGATGCCTCATGTTTCTGATAGGTTTCATACCACAGCCTCACCATTGTCAGCAATTCTCTTCTACCACCATTGGCCAAGGTCATTCATGACAACTTCAGCATGATGGAGGGACTCGTGACCACAGTCCATGCTGTCACTGCCACCCAGAAGACTGTGGATGGCCCCTTTGTGAAGTTGAGGCTTGGTGGCTGTGGGGCTCTCCAGAACACCATCCCTTCCTGGTACATCCAAAGTAGTGGGGAAGGTCATCCCTGAGCTGAATGGGAAGCTCACTGGCGTGGCCTTTCGTGTCCCCACTGCCAAAGTGTCAGTCATGGACCTGACCTGCCATCTGGAGAAGGCTGCCAAATATGATGATATCAAGAAGGTGGTGAAGTAGGCATTGGAGGGTCCCCTCAAGGGTATCTGGGCTGCACCGAGCACCAGGTCTTCTCCTCCAACTTGAACAGTGACATCTACTCTTCTACCTTTGGAATTGGGCTGGCATTGCCCTCAATAACCACTTTGTCAAACTCATTGCCTGGTGTGACAATGGATTTGCCTACAGCAACAGTGTGGTGGGCCTCATGGCCCACATGGAGTAATAGCCCCTGGACCACCAGCCCCAACCAGAGCATGACAGGAAGAGAGAGGCCCTCAGCTTCTGGGGTATCCCTGCCTACTCAGTCCCCCACCTCACTGAGAATCTCCCCCTTGGCAGTTTCCACACCAGACCCCCTGAGGAATGGGAGAGGCCTACAGAGCCCCACTTTGTCATGTAATATCAATAAAGTTCCCTGTACTCAGCCAAAAAAAAAAAAAAAAGATGCTGACAATATTTAATACAATTAAGTGTGTTAACAGTATGTGGCGGCACACAGAAAACTTTATTCTGTTCAGATTGCCATGATAGAATTGTTGGGGATGATTTAAAAAGAAAGATACTAGAGACCCTGAGATGATGGAAGGATTTCTTTTCCGGATCCAGATGATATATGAAGGATAGTCATAGGAAATGACTCTTTCTTGCAGTAGAACCTGAAACCACCATTATCTTAGGGTTCTGCTAACAGTGTAATGCTGGTTACTCATATTAGTAATTATTCCTGTTCTGACTGGCATAGGTGATACATTCTCTTTTTCCATATACACACTTTTTGAGTAGCAGTTCAGAGGGCTACTTAGAGATGTGTGTGCTTTGTCTGGAAGTTTGAATCTATTTCTCTCATTTCCACTTTTTTTTTTTGTTTGTTTTGTTTTGTATTGCTACACGTTGCTACTTCCTAAGTGAAAGGGGAAAGGAATCAATTAAAGTTAAGGAAATTAAAGGTTTCAGAAATGAAAACCTGAATTTTGAAAGCATTCACATTATATCAAGTTATTTTGTGTGACTGTTTCTTTAAGTTTTTTTTCCCCCCTCCCTGTGCCTTTGGAGCTACCAAAAGCACATTGATCACTTTTTACAGCTTTGCCATGATAGGTGCAGCAGTTGCTTTTTTATTGAACCATAGATTGCAGCATTATAAAACCCACTCATTCAGAGGAGTAATGAAGGCCATTTTTAATTGCACTTGGGAAGCAGGGTAATATTATTAAATTATACCTGTGTCTGTATTGGAAAGGAAAGAGAGAAAACCAGATTGTGTTCTTTTTGGGATTTGAGGTTTCCTGGAGCTGAAGTGAATTCAGGCCTACATGACAAAATTTGGAACAGTAGCCTTTGGGATTGTGAATCAGAATTTCCCCAGTCCTGTGATTAACCTCATACACCCACAACTATTACAAATCAAACATCCAAGGAGTTAGTAATAACTAAGGTTTATTCACGGGTAGGTGACTCTCTCTCTCTGTGTAAACATACAAATGGGACCGAGAGGTGCGTAAAGCTTTTTAGTTAAAAAATGTTGTGTCTGTACACTATATTAGTTTGCCAGGTCTGCCCGACTAAGTCCGTAAACTCAGCAACTCACATAACACAAAGCTCACAGCTCTGGGGACTAGTAGTCCAAGACCAAGGTGATGGCATAGTTGTTCCTTACGTAGGCTGTTAGAGAAAACCTGTTGTTTTCACCTGTCTTCTGTTGGTTTTTTGACAGTCTTTGGTGTTTCTTGGTTTGTGGAAACATTACTCTGATCTATCTTCATCTTCACATGTTTTTCTCCATGTGTGTTATGTGTATCCAAATTTCCTCTTTCTTATAAGAACAACAGTCACAAAAGAAAAAAGAAAAAAAAGAACAACAGTCACGTTGGCTTGGGACCCAGCTTCTTCTGGTCCGATTGCACCCTAACTTAACTATTCATCTACAAGAAACCTGTGTCCAAATAAGATCACATTTGGAAGGACTTGGGGTTGTACCTCCAACATATGTATTTTGGGGAGGGGGGCAAAATTCCACTAATGACAGACACCTATAGATTTGTCTTCATTGGTATGCAGTGTGGTATACATCACACTGTTCTACTGTAGGTTGTTGAGAATTTTTCAGAAGTGTGAAAATTAATTATAATGAAAAAAAAATGCTTGTGCAGGGAATAGCACTAATTTCCTTCTTGACATTTCGGGGGAGCATTCTGGAACGTGAAATTGCTGTGAGCCAATGCATGGAAAATTCTATGCGAGAGCTCATTCTTTTTGTTGCATTTTTCTAAAGATTCTTTTGGCAGCGCTGGGCTCAGTCCAGATGCCTTCCCCGTCAGGTGGTTTAAGCATGTGTGTGCAGGATCGTGTGCAGGGTTGTGGGAATCCAATTACGCTTGGAAACAGTTGCTTAGCTGGCAATTAGGTTCCTCGCAGCCTCGAATTATGTTGCTTTAAATTAAGATTGTGCAGATTTGAGTTGCTTTGATAATTTGTGAAAGCCATTTTGGGGTTATAACTAAAAATGTAATCTTCCAATTAGGAGGTTTTTGATCTGATACCTGTTTTATTCATTAGACTGCGGGCCCATTTTAAAAAAATATTTATCGTCTTGCTTTCTAAACCAATGGCAAGAACGTTTGTGTGCCAGCCAGGTGAGTGGAGGGGCAGCGTCAGAGTCATCAGTCTGTCTGGCTTTGACTTACTCTGCTTTGAGGATCCAATTCTGGCTTTGTTTTGTTACTGTTTACTTTCACAACTCAGGTAAAAACATGTATCAAATCACTCTTCCGTTTCATATAAATCTGAGGTTTTGCAAAAGACAAAAACCTCTCAAAAGTGAGATCTGTTGTTTAAATATGAAGTAGTGTTCTATTATTAACCCAGGCCAGCTGAGACAAGCTTTTTAATTAGCCTACAAAAGATAGGAGAATGAGGTAGGTTTTACTTAGTAATGTCTTGGAAGTTTAAAATTCATCCTACAGTGATCAGATTCAAATTCAAGCAGACAGATGGACAGTAGTATTTTCAATTCAAGAGATATCTTACAATTCAATTTCACTTATAAATGAAAGATGCCAGTCCATCTGAGGACACAAGGTGCTAAATGTTACATATTCCTTCTCTCAATTGACATACATTGGAAATTTTATAAATTGTACTGTGCATACAGAGAAGTGCTGAAGTCACAAGAATTTGGCGTGACGATTTTTCACAAAGGGAACAGCACCCAGATCAAAAAACTGAATGTCACCAGAATCCCAGAAGGCTGCTGTGTCTCTTCCAGTCACCAGCTCAGAATTTTGTGATGGCATGGAAAACTTGGCTTGTTTCTGCTGACAGTAAATATTGATGATTTTGAGAACAAATGTATGTTGTTAGTTGTATGTTAGATTTTCCTGGGAGTACTTTCATGCTTCTGTTCACTCTGCTGGAGGTGGAATTAGCGCCTGGAGGTGGGCCTTATGGCTGGGCTGGCATGACACGCAGCAGAACATGGCCTTTACCCCAGCATGAACACAATCCTCTGGGACTGCCTGTCTCCTCCCCTTTCCCTGGACTGAATTCCTTCTAGTTTCTTGGAACCAGGCCTTGCCTCTGGTGCTTACTCATGTCAGGATCCATCCTCTGTGGCTCACTCCTCCTGTACAATATCCTAGAGCCACGATAACAAGTCCCACCAACTAGCTTTAAATGACAGAAATATGTTCTCTCACAGATCCGAAGTCTAAAAGTTCAGAATTGAAGGTGTTGGCAGGGCCGGGTACCCTCTGAAGTGTCTAGATTTCCTTTCCTTTCTTTTCTTTTTTTAAAAACTGAAAAACTGTTGTCACTTCCAGGGTACAGTTGCAGTTGTAAGGGAGCCCCTCCCCAGGGGGTGTGTTATACACCCTCACAATGTGCACAGTAGGTGACACTTGCCTCCCTCCTCCTGCCAGGGACCTTCCAGTCCCTTTCTCAGTCTGTGAGGCAGAACTCTGATCTGTGCCCCCACTGTCACATGGCTTCTTCCCTCTGTGCCTGTGTGTCTCTTTGTCTTTAGGTGGCAATCTCGGTCACACTGGATTAAGAGTCACTGTATTTCAGGGTCAATTTATAGCTGCAGTAACTCTTTCCCTGAATCAGGCCGCATGCTGAGTTACTGGGGGTTAGGCTTCCCGTATCTTTTAGAGCAGCGCATTCAACCATAACATGTGCATTTCCCTTTCTTGGTGTAGATGTCATCCTTTCTGGGAACTCTTCTGTGACGTTCCTTTCCCCAACATCTGGTTTTGATGTCCCTCTTGACATGGGAACTCCCACCATGGTCATACTTCCCAGCATCTCTTATAATTGTTTCTTTGTTTTTATTCCCTGTGGAACTCTGAGCCATTTGATATTGGGAATAGTTTAGCAGGGGCCTCAAACTGTGGCCCGCGGGCCACGTGAGGCGGTTTGATTGTATTTGTTCCCATTTTGTTTTTTTACTTCAAAATAAGATATGTGCAGTGTGCATAGGAATTTGTTCATAACATAGCTATGATTTAATTTAAAAAAAAAAAAGGAATTTGTTCATAGTTTTTTGTTTTTTTTTTTTAAACTATAGTCCGGCCCTCCAACCATCTCAGGGACAGTGAACTGGCCCCCTGTTTAAAAAGTTTGAGGACATCTGGTTTAGAGTATTTAAAAAAAATTGTTTTTAAATTATTGGAGCCTCATGTTATGGAAATGTGGAAACATTTGGGTATTTTGATGTAACTTGCAATATTGATAACAGGCACTGTAATCCTAGCACTCTGGGAGGCTGAGGCAGGAGGATCGCTTAAACTCAAGGAGTTCAAAACCAGCCTGAGTAAGAGCGAGACCGTGTCTATTTAAAAAAAATAAATAATAAATAATAAAAAGAAATATTGATAACTGGGTCATCATTACCATATTCCTATTGGTAAAAGAAAAATCTTGGGTTAACATACTCTAGCTCTCCAGTTTCTGTGATCATGGACAAACACCGTTGCTAAATCCTTGCCTTGAGAGCACACGGATTGTTGAGCAGATGTGGTGTCAGCGCTCGCTAGGACTGTAAGGAGCTTACTGATCCAGCAGTTTAAAGACTGTTTACTGGCTGTGGCAACATTACTTCTGGTTGCCTGTCTTAATTCATTTTAGATTAATCTGTCTTGTAGTTCGAAGGAAAATGAATTGAGTCAGTAACTTTAAGAGTTATGTAAAATCTGTACAGTGCTAAATAATTGAATGGGGTTTTATGTACGGCCTTGAAATTGGAATGTCAATTTGACACAAATGCTCCAAAACAGAGTGTTAGATGACTTGATCTGTTCCTCATATAAAGGCTTTGAAACTCCCATTCCTGTGTCACTCTGGGATGCACTATTCCCCTCCCTCTCAGAATATTAACGTCAACCTTGGGGAAGGCAAGTCTGCCTGTGTAACTCTTTGGGTAGGGTTGAGGTTTTAGGGTGATAGGGAAAACTACCCAATCCCATTTCAGCAGCGGTAGCTAAGAAAACACAAATGAAAACGAAAAAGTACCGGGGAGCTTGTTAAGAAGGATGCTTTTTTCTGAGCTCCACCCCAGACACTCTGATTTAGTAGAAAGGCAGAAGAGCTCAGGGAGGTGTTTTGGAACCACAGGGGGTTCTAATGCTGATATCCTCAGACCTCATTCTAAAGAAATACTGGCTTAGGAGATGTGAGAATGTGAGGAGAGTATATGAACTCTTCCCATAGAATCCAGTTATCACAACCAAGTGAATAAAAAGTGATGTTTTCAGGGGAGAAAGGGGGCATTTTTCCAATTGGAAGAAGTTAAATTCTTGAGCTTTCTCCAGGGATCTGTGGGAGGAAGGCTGAAGTGTCCTTGTTCTTATC
Source organism: Loris lydekkerianus (assembly GCA_963574355.1). Classification (NCBI taxonomy): domain Eukaryota; kingdom Metazoa; phylum Chordata; class Mammalia; order Primates; family Lorisidae; genus Loris; species Loris lydekkerianus. The sequence continues at coordinate 12,459 of CAUYPK010089418.1, read as the reverse complement.
AGAAAATATATTTCAATATATTACCAATACCTTTAACCTCATTTTATTGGTGGGAAATATGTGGGGCTAAACAAAGCAAATAGAGCTGACATTGGTTGAGCACTTAATCATTGAAGCAGCAGCACCATTAATAGTTATTATCGCAATCATCATCTTTGTTTCATTTCACTATAGAGCAGTCCTGAGAGGTGTTATTGCCCTTACCATGTACAGTGAGATTCAGGTGTTCAAGTAACTTTCTGGGGTTACACATTTAGTTTGTGGTCAAACCAGGATTCAAACTATTTAACTTGGAAAAAAAAAAAAAATCTATGTTTTGGGCAGCACCTGTGGGTCAAAGGAGTAGGATGCCGGCCCCATATACTGGAGGTGGCAGGTTCAAACTCAGCCCCAGCAAAAAACTGCAAACAAACAAACAACAAACAAAAAAACCACTATGTTTTTTCTTTCTTTTTCCTACATCAGGTAGATTCAAGATCTCTATCTGACTGTAGTTGCCAGATAAAATATAGGATCCCAGTTCAATTTCATTTCAGATAAACAATGGATATGTAAGTATATTCCATGAAATATTTGAATATACACTAAAAAATTAGTGGACTTTACGTCTACTAGAACATTCATTGTTTATCTGACATTCAAGATTAAAATACAGCCCTCCTGTATTTTCGTTTGCTGAATCTAGCCAGCCTATGTAAGTGGAGCTGATTTTCAGATTGTAGAGTCACACCCTTCTGACTTCTGACTCCAAGTCCATCTGTCCCTGTAAGAGCCGCACTGTGCTCTGTCTTCCTCTCCGGTCCCCACTGTGCTCTGGGCGCTGGAGTGAAGGGCTTATCTCCTCCGGCCCTCTGGCCTTAGGTAGCCACAAGCCACAACATAGGTTAAGTAAGAATACGGTTTGTCTCTAATCAGTGAACACACAGAAGCAGCTTAGCCGCCTTCACTACAAGGTAGATGTTTTCATCGCTGGGATTTTAGAGACAAGCGGCAGAACCAGCGAGTTACCTTCCTAGCAATAGATAGAGTCACGCCACCACTCTGCTTCAACAAATTTAGGGAAAGGCTTTTATTTGGGGAATGATTAGAAACAGAGCAACAAGGATGAGTTGGAAAACAAAATCGCAAAACCCTCTGGAGTAAGCTTTTTTTTTTTTTTTTTTTTTTGGTGAGAAAAATAATAGTTATTTTTGCCCATTATTTGCCAGGCAGCTTATGTACATCATCCCTGCAGACTTATGTACATCATCCCTGCAGACTGCTGTGTGAGGTAGTTATTATCAACCCCATTTTAAAGACGTGAAAGCTGATAGAGAAGTGATGCTTATGCTCGTAGCCCGGCGTGTGACTGCAGAGCAGGAATTTCAGCCAGAGCCCTGTGCTTACTGCCGTGTACCACCACCACGGCTTCTGTCTGGGCACAGTCCCGCCTCTTGTAGATTACGTTGTTAGGTGCCCTTGACGAAATCTGCTCTGTTGCTTCAGAAAGTAGATACCGCTGAGGGTTCTGTGAGCTCCGTCCTAGTGCCAGTGCAGAAATCGGACTACACACCCGGCATAGGTGGTTTACTCCAGCCAGTCTGAGGCAGAGGGGCTTCCCAGGGAAAGGGCCACTCCAGAAGCAGCTTTTGACATCTGTGGCAAACTAGGAAGCCACAGGATCTTCTGTAGACATGAGTTCTCGGCCCGGGGGGCCTCTTCTCCTGTGTGCAGCAGAGGCTTTCAGCAAGCCTTCTTGAGTGGTGTTGATGGCAATGTCGCTTTGCACTTAAAACTGGCATCTGCCCTGTGCGTCAGTGAAGGGTCCCAACTTTTGGCAAGAGGCTTATGTTTGTGCGTTTCTCTTTATTAGGAAATGATAAGGAAGCTCTTTAAAGAAAAGCAACCCGTCCATGGTGGTAGTCCTTGTTCTCCAAGCCTGTCCCTGGGGATCCTGTCACCGCTGGAGTGAGCACCTTCCTTCCCACCAGGGGGCAGCTCCTCGGCTGTTCTCCTGCCCTCTCTGTAGGATTCTGACTGCAACAAATGCCCTTCCTTCTAGAACCATTTATGAAAACAGACTGTTCCCATTTCTAAGTGACTAAAAGTGTTCTTTGAAATAGTGACATCAAAGATGTGGTTCGGAATTTGTCATCCTGTGAATATTAACTCCCTAGCCTGCGCATGTGTCTTAGGGGAGCCAGATCATAGGGAATCCAAATGAAAGCCTCAGAACCGGGAAGGGAGGGGGAGGTTGTGGAAGGTGACAGATGCAGGGAATTTTGAAGCCAGACAAACCAGAAATGATCACCTTCCGTGAACACGACTTTGTGCAAGTTCTCTTGGCTTCCCTGAACATTAGTTTTCCTAATCTGAAATAGCATTAATCATGCTGATCTCAGAGAATCCTGAGAATTCAGTGAATTATTACATATAAAATGATCCAGTAATTATTCAATACTTTCTTTCCCTTCATCATATCCTCATATGGTAGTAGGAAATAGATTGTGATTATTACAAATCTGATTTTTGGACACATTTTATTTATTTTTTATTTTATTTAATTAATTTATTTTTTGAGACAGAGTCTTTGTTGCCCTGGGTACAGTGCTGTGGCATCATAGCTCACAGCAACCTCAAACTCCTAGGCTCAGCCTCCCAAGTAGCTGGGAGTTTAGGTGCTCCACCCCATGCCTAGCTAGTCTGTTCTGTTTTTAGTAGAGATGTGGTCTCACTCTTGCTCAGGCTGGTCTTGAATTCCTGATCTCAAGCAATCCACCTGCCTCCGCCTCCCAGAGTGCTAGGGTTACAGGTGTGAGCCCCAGTGCCCAGCCAGATTTTTTGACACATTTAAAAATTAAAAGATAGCTGTTGTATTATTCCAGCTACTCATTCACTAATCTTCATAATAAAAGTAAGTAGTTGGTGCCTACTATGCTCTGCTTCAAGCTACTGGGAAATAGAGTTTTATTGAGACAGGCAGGATTCCTACCTCTCTGTAGCTTCCATTCTAGATGGGAAGATGGTTAATAGACAAGTCAGCTGAGGGAACATACTTTTTTTGTTGAGACAGAGTCTTGCTTTGTCACCCTGGCTGGAGTGTAGTGGCACTATCATAGCTCCTTATAATCTCAGACTCCTGGGTTTAGGCAATCCTTCTGCCTTAGCCTCCTGACAGGCATCCATCGCGATGTCTAGCTAATCTTTCTATTTTTAGTAGAGATGGGGTCTCGCTCTTGCTCACCCTCGTCTTGAACTCTTGAACTCAAGCGCTGGCCTCTCAGAGTGCTAAGATTACACGTGTAAGCCAGTTGCCCTGCTGGGAGCATACCGTTAATGTCAGATATCATCCCTAAGAAGAGTTTGGTAGGCAACAGGAATATGAGAGGACTTGGCTGGAGTAGCCAGAGAGGGCTCTCCGAGAAGGTGTCATATGCACACAGGAGTGAGTGTGTGTGTGTGTGTGTGTGTGTGAGAGAGAGTCTATACAGGTGATCATATATGTGTGCATTTATGCCATAGCTGACCAGCTGAGTCTGTCCTACATAGCAAATCAGTGTTCTTACGTGCATCTTGATGGCGTTCCTTTTTGTCATGCTCCACTTGTCCTCTCCATGTCATCTTACTGAACAGAGTTGAATTACCCCACAGAGAGCTCTCATTAATCTTGCTCCGCAGTGGTGTTTTGTTGTCAACATTGGTACCCAGAAGTAGCTTCTAGCAAAAGGAGAAGCTGAAGCCTGAGATGGGGTAGAGTGAGAAAGAGTGAGATGTGAGCTGAGAGAGGCCTTAAACATTTCATGAGATTCCAGAGCAGCTGCGAGAACAGTCTTGCAGCCACGCTATCACTGGTGAGAATTGATGCCTCCAGCCCACAGTGATGGAAGCCTCCCCGCAAAGTGAGGTGCCATGTAAACGCGCTCCTGAGGACCTGAAGGCTGATGTCAGTAGGAACTGCTGTAAGCTTCTCCTTTTAAGTAGATGAGATGGATTTTGGATGGTCATTGTAGCATGTTCAAGTGAAATTTATATTGGCTTTCAGCTGCAGTTAGGACTTTTTCCAGTTGGTGGTCAGAGTGCTCTTTTTTTTGCTTCCTCTAATGAGATCTGGGAAGAGGAGAAGTTGGGGGGGGGGGATAATGTAGGCCAAAAAATTTGAAAATATACATATATCCTGCCAACTTAATTCCTAACATCCATCTTCTGATAGGCAAATGAAGTTACTGGTGGACAAAGATTGTTCTAACTTTTCATCTGAGCTCATGGATTTAGTTTCAGTTCTTAAATCCACCTGTAACTCTGGGCACCTTCCTGGAATTAGGTTTCTTCGACAGCATCCTGTACATCTTGGTTTGTGCTAAATATGCATTTGTGCCAGGTGGATGCAGACCCTGTGCTGATAAATGCAGACATTGCCTTTCCTTGTGGGGCCTGGAAATGTTGGCTGGTATGAGGTCACTCACTTGCCTTGACACACTCTTTCTCCATGTCCTTTTCTCAGTGTTCACTCTGCGGACCACAAATCTGCTATAGCCTAATTTTCCAGTCCTGAAAATGGGGACATCTGATGTGGCATAGTTTTTGTTGTTCCTTCCAGGACTGAAGTGGGAAATACAGAGTGGCTGCCAAGAATTAGGCATTTCCTGGACACATTGGTAGTTGATTTCGAATAACAGAGTGTTACAAGCTGGGAGGTGTGGTGACCTCCAGAGCAGCTCAGGAAGTCTTTGCACCAGAAAACTTGCAAACTTCTGAGGTCACTGTTGTGCTGTGGCTTCTGGAGCACTTCAGCCTCTGTCCCTGGTCAGCCAGTGGCCACATCATTTCACGAGTTGTGATCTCTGCGTTGCTACTGGCTTACTCATTTCTGTTTATGTCTCCTGGCAGTTCTGATACTCGGAATTTATCCTGCAGATATATTTACATATGTAAGAGATGACTTTAATAACAGATGATGTCTTTAATAACAATCACAAGTAATGCACTTTTTGAGCATTTACCTGTTTTCAAGAACTAAAGATTTTATATCTTTTCAATGCATTTTATTCTTAAAAGAACTCCAGGAGGTGGGACCAGTAGTGTCTTCATTTTCAGCTAAAGCAACTGAAGCTGGAAGAAGGTAAATAAAAATTAACTGGTTGGTGCATTTTTAAAAATAATTAGAGCCTTGTTTTTAATAAAGAAGATTGGAAATGACCTAGTCAATGTGTGCCTAATTTAATACCTGATGCTTTATTATCGATACCACGGGATACTATGCAGCCACAGGAAAAATGGTATTGAATACCTTCATGTGTTAATGGGGAAAGATTTCTATGATCTATTAAGTAACAGCAAGGAAGTTTGCATATGTGTATAGAGTATAATATGCTACAATTGTGTGGTTAGAGGAAAGATGATTTTATTTTTATGATTCCAAAACATTACCCAGGAGATTAATGATGGTGATTATCTATAGTGGGTGTGTTTGGGGTGTATGCGTGCAATTCTGACAGAGGAGAGATATAGGTGGAAGGGAGATTTTTTCCCTATTATGCTTTGAAAATTCTTTTGAACCATGTGAATTATTAGCTATTTATAACCACCAGAATAAATTTAAAGTAATATTAATAATAATGATAATCTCTGTAGCACTATTATGGGCAAAACAAATAAACTAGCTCCTTCTTTTTGGTTTAAACAACAATAAAAATGATAACCAGCACAAATGTTTATTGACCCAGGTACTTTTCCTATATGATTTGATTCTGACAGCCCTTTCATAAATTATTTCATAATAAATACTAAGATTGTTTCACAAGTGGGAAACTGAGATTCAAGAGTAACAGTTTATGGGGGAAGGCCCTAGTTTTGTGACAAGGACTGCCTAATTCTAAAGCCCACAGCTGTTTTCTCATCTTGTCTCTCTGGCTTTTTTGCATTTATTAGAATAGGAATTTGGGTAAATGAAGTTCAACTAATCTGATTGAATTATACAAGTACATTTTCATCAGGTTAATTTGAGGGCTCAGTAGTGAGTTAGTTATGCTTTAAAATGTAGTTCTTAAACCAAAAGACTCAGTCTCACTCTCTTGACACTGGACTTTTCTAAAATGAATGCCTCTCCATAATTATTTTATTCTTTATTCCTTTGAAACTTTATTTTTAAAACAAGCTGGGAGAATCTTCCAGCTAGCTTTTCTACTGTAGATTATTTTGGTAAGATTTAGAATCCTGGAAAAAACAGTGTTTTTTTCCTGGAAAATCCCAATGCAATGGGGTTGCAGGGGTTCATGAAGCTCCATCAAACTGTTGACAAACTTTTGTGTATATCAGTTGGTATAGGGGCATTTTCCTTGGATGGGACCTTCCAGTTTTCACCAGGTTATCAAAGCTATTCAGCCTCTCCTGTGCTGATTCAGGCCTGTTGTAATTGTTCATTGTTATCTTCAGAAGGTTGCAAAGGTTTTATGTAACCTGTCTGTAGACATGTCTTCTATGGCCATCTAATACTCTGTAGAAAATTGAATTGCCAACTCTAATAATTGGGAGACATCACATAAAAATCCAGGTTCAGTTCGAAGGTAGAAAGTTGAAAGGCTGGTCAGCCCTAGGCTTGCACACATGCCAACAGCTTCCTGGGGTGGCTGCTTTCTTGGGGACCATGTGCTCCAGTTTGTCTCAGACCCCTCTGAACCTGAGTTACATCCATCATAGTCTAAATGGCATTGGCTTGGCTGGAGGAAAAATGGGCTCTAGTCTCTTTTCTTTCCCAGCAACTCAAAATGATAGCATCATTTTTCACAGATGAAGAACAGATTTAAGCTGATGTCAGCTAATCTCTGAGTCTGAAATTTGAACAGATCCTCTGACTTTATTCTCATATTCTCTCCACTGAATCAAGATTGTCTTCCAATATTATTATTATTATTTTTTTACACTGAAGGCCTTAATAGAGGTAGGCAAAGTATTCTATTCATTTTACAGATGAGCAAACCCAAACTGAGTTCAGCTCTGAGAGGGGAAGATGATTGACCCAAAGGGCAGAACTTGGCACGTGGTCCCAGGATTTTGACTGCAAACACTATACCCGTTTTGCTGTACTGAGAAACTTACAGAGATGTTCTTTGCAATGGGGATGTTAATGATTCTAACACATTTGATTCCAAGTGGAAGCAGGAAAGGTGGAGGGACCCCCATTGTTGATGTCCCAGAACTGTGGGAGAGTTCCTGGGGCCAGTCAGGCCCCAGCCCGAGTAGACCCACTCCTTGCAAAGCACTGACTGGTCTGGGAACATGGGCTACAAAGTGGGTGAGATGGTAAGAGGAATTACAGATTGTTTTCTAGGACCCTCTGAATGTTGATGGGGAAGTGAACTAAGTATAACTGAAAGGATTCAGCACCTTTATAGAGGCCACACCTCCGTAAGTTCAAGTTAATGTTGTTTTAACTGTGTTCTTACCTATAAAGTAGAGGGGATGCTTTGCATTCCTAGACTTAACTGTTTGATGTAGACCATGTTGTATAGAAGAAAATGTACAGAGAGGGCCCGTTGACCCCAAATGTCAATTTGTATAATGGTGAAGATCCTGGATGTGGAGCCAGCCTGCCAGGATCAATCTTGGCTCTATCACTTACCAGTTTGCATGACCTTAGATCATCAATTTACTCTTCTGTAAAATGAGAGAATAAAAAATGTATATCCCATAGAGTTTTTGTGAAGGTCAGTGAATTACACGTGAAAAATACTTAGGACAGAGCCTGGCACATACTCAATAGTGTTTGGGAGTTAGCTCCTGCTGCTTCTGCTGTGTTTTTGTTTTGTTTTGTTTAGTTTTGTTTGAGACATAGTCTCACTCTGTTACCCTGGGTAGAATGCGGTGGCATCATCATAGCTCACAGCAACCTCAAACTCTTGGGCTCAAACAATCTTCTGGCCAGAGCCATTCAAGTAGCTGGGACTACAGCCGCCCACCCTGATGCCTGGCTAGTTTTCTCTATTTTTAGTAGAGATGGGGTCTCCTTCTTGCTGGAGCTCAAGCAATCCACCTACCTCGACCTCCCAGAGTACTAGGATTACAGGAGTGAGCCACCTCGCGAGGACCTTGTTTGTTTTAATCATTGTTGAGATACCATTCCTGAGCTGTTTTGCTGTGGCTAATAGAGCCTGGCACCTAGAGTTAGGGAAGTGTTAGGCATCCAGTCATAGAAGCAGTAACTAGGTACCCTTTGTGGGTCTCTTTCTGAGCTCTGATGTAAAGGTCTAGCTGCCAACAAGTCCGGGATACCTTTCAGTTGTGAGAAGCATTATTGAGCAAATGATGGTCTGGAAGGCCGGGCCAGTCACTTGCATATAAACTTCCACTATCAAAAGTCAGGTAGTGGCTTTGGACCTTGCGTCCTGACCACCACTCCCCAGCTCTGTCATCTCATGCAATCCACTTGGGTCTCAGGGCCTGTTCTCTCTCATCTCCAGATAAAAGTGGATAATATAGTTGGTGTGGGGAATAAGTAGACAGTATTTGGTAAATTACCCTCAGAGTGCAGTGGCCAAGTAGATGCTTAGTAAATGGCGGCAGGTCTCAGTATTATTATGAATGAAAAATTCTGCCTTCAGATCCTGCAAATCAAAATACATCCTCGTAACTCCTTTAGATAGTAAATATTGTCACCTAAAATCATCAATCTGTCATCAGAAGACGAGTAGTGCAGATGTGTGTTACTTAGAGAATGTGAGTTAACTAATTGTATCCAGGTAGAGGGTGACTTGCTTGAGACTAAATCAGAAGGAATTTCCTGGGATTGTGATGTAAGGGAAGTTCAAGGTGCTCATTAGAATACAGAAGGAGCAGAACATCATAAACGAGGACCAGGAATAAATGATTCAAGTGGTTGCACAGGTGACAGAAATACTGACCAGTGGGACTGAGCTTAGGTTGGCATTTGTTCCGTGGACTCTGCTCAGTTTCTTCCCTTACTACAGGGAAGAAAGGTTTAGAGTATCAGTCTGAGAGGTTTAGAGTATCAGTCCTTCCATCCCAGCCAAAAAGTTACTATTTTTTTTCTATATTTTCCCTCCCCTCCCCTCACCTCCCCTCCCCTCCCCTCCTCTCCTTTCTTCTACTCTTTTGACAGAGTCTTACTTTGTTGCCTTCCATAGAGTGCTGCAGCGTCATAGCTTACAGCAACCTGCAACAACTGGGCTCAAGCGATCCTCTTGCCTCAGCTTCCTGAGTAGCTGGGACTACTGGCACCCACCACAATGCCCGCCTATTTTTAGAGACAGGGGTCTTGCTCTGGCTCAGGCTGGTCTCAAACTCCTGAGTTCAGGCACAGTCCACCTGCCTCCGTCTCCCAGAGTGCTAGGATTACAGGAGTGAGCCATGGTGCCCAGCAGCCCATTTTTCAATAAATATTTAGACCATTATATTTTAAGGAGCGAAATGTGCCAGGTCTTGGAGATGCAACAGTAAAACACGCATATGTGCACACAAGATTTGCACGCTTGCACAGATGCACACGATCATACATGGGCACATGCACGCACATAAGCGTGGACACACACGAGTGTGCGTGAAGCCCTCCCTTTGCACAATTCATTCCTAGTTGAGGAAGGAAGAAAATTTAAATGAAAATAAGGAAAATACGTAGTTTGTTCTCCTTAGGATTGTTGTAGGTTTCTCCGTATTTTTTCAGGCCTTTGTTGTTTGGGAGGTTGTGTGTTCAACTATTAATATTTCAACCATTGGAGGGACTTCTAGCCTAACTGCTTCAGCATCACAAAACCTCCCTGAATTGTTTCTTAAGGGACCCTTATTATTGAATACTGTGAGGTTTCAAGGAACAAGGTTTGATCCACAATTTCATTAAAAATTTTGTAAACATGTTAGAATATGGTAGTAATACTGATTGCCTTTTTTTTTTTTTTTTTTGGTGATAAAAACAAATATGTAGATGAGTATATAAAACATGAAAATGCACCTTGTTTGAAGTAAATAAATTTGAAAAGGAGGTATATTATTTAGCTGTGCTGGAGGTCAATTTCAAATGAGGACTTTTCTGTGGGATTAAAAAATAAAAAAACAAAACGCTTAGTAAATAGTGGGTTGACACGTTTTGTGTTGACCAGTATATGAATGGAAACCAATGTGGACTAAGCATGTATTCTGACTAGAACATGTAGGTATCTGACCGTGAGGCAAATAAACTTTGTTGGCAGTAAAATAAAAACTTCTGTGAATCTTTTTTTAAAGTATGAGACATAATTGGCAAAATTTCTGAGCTTGCTGTGTACATCTAACTGGCTTTTAAGGAAATGGATGTTTACCTTTTTCTTTTCTTCTTTCATTTTTGATGCTTGCCTTGAGGAATTCAGATTCTCATAAATATTCTGAGAAACGTTTCTCCTGGTTTCTGGGAATTAGAAAAATCTCCTTTCTGAGTGGCTGCTTGGAACTTTTAGAAATAACAGGAAACATACAAACAAATTTTTAATATAAATCTCTTCACTGTAAAGATGATCGCTAATGCACCCCAAATGTCTCCATTTTTGAATGGAGTTTATGCTGAGGAAAAGTGATTTTGAAAATGCTTTCCTTGGAAATATTTTCATTGTTGGATTTTGTTGCTAAAAAACAATGTATGTTTTCCATAAAAGCTTTCCAGTCTCCTTACTTTAAAGCAACATTAAACAATGACTATTTTATAATACGTTGTCTAAAAACCTTCCAACAAGAGTCTCAGTTTTAACAATTCATGTTAAAAATATAAAAAATCCAGTTTCTTCTAATAAATTTATAGGAACAATTGAGAGCCGTTAAGAAAGCTGTAGTACATTAACGAATTTCAAGGAAACCTTTTCTTATGAAATTGGTGGATGGAAAAGGTAAAAAATATTTTAGAAAATTATATTTCAGTCTTCTTTTATGTTTGTACATTTCATTTTATATTAGCAAAGTAGAACATATATATCGCTCCCAAATAAACCAATTCATGGAGGATATACATGGTCAGTTTTTTAAAAAATGATTGAGGCGGGTGTACAGTAGAGAATTTAAAAAAATCACCAAATGAGGTGATATCCCATTGATGCTGAAGGGTTAACAATACTCAGCTGTCTGTGTGTTACTCACCCAGCAGGGACCTCTCAGGAACTGTCTGATTGTATGCGTTATTGTAGCTATTGTAGGAATAAAATGCATTTTTATTATTAAATGAAGAAAACATATGGAATATAGCAAATAACGTCTCCCACCTTAATCTGCCTTTTTGGATCCTTTATGGACATGATGGACTCCCACTTTTAATTGTGTGGACTGGAGGATTCTGCTAGATTATGGGTCTGTCTTTGTGCAGACAGAATCTCCCTCTCTTTCCTTCCCTCCTTCCTGCTCCCTCCTCCCACCTCTTTCTCCCTCATAAAGATAATAACCTAAACTCCAATAGTCAAGATGTGATGATTGGCCAAGAGCTCTGTTTCTAGTGAAAACAACCCAGGAATCATAAGAACACATTGGAAAAATGGCACTTGGCCTCTACTTAGCTTTACTCAGATTGGCTGTTTCCCAAGGACCTGTAAGGTCAGTGATGCATGTAGGGCGAGAGGGCAGCTGCAGGGTCAGGGTGTATTTATTGCTTGCTGGTGCATGTTATTGACCAATAAGTTGTAGTGCCTGGCTACACTGGTAAAGACCTTGCCTCTTGGGCAGGAAGATGAGAGATCACCTCAGGCAACTTCCCTTTACCAGGGACAGGTGTTTAAACTGGCACCAAGGCGTGTAGCTCTAGCACACCAGGTGTCTGTCAGAATTTTAGCTTATTTGGGGTGGCAGAAGGCTTTGAGACACATCCACCATAGAAAGCATTTGAACTCAGACTTCCTCAAGGCAGACAGGATTGCTTGTTTTGAAACCTCTGTAGAGTACACCCACGTTTTCTGCACGACTTTGTCTAAGTCTGGCTCCTGTCCTAATGCTCACCTCTCTCCCTCCCTTCCTTCTATCTTTTATACACACAAATCTCTTCATAGTTTTCTTTCCTTTGGAAATATAACTTACCTTTGGATGAGGGTGAGGCAGGGGAAATTTTGAGAACATTTGATGACATGCCAGCACCCTTTGCAGGCATTGAATGAATAAGGAATCCCGAAGGCACATTACTTAGGGGAAAAAAAAAACAAAAAACAACTATATATAAGTATATATAAAGAATATAAGTACATATGTTTAAAGCAATGTGTAGTGAAAAGTCTCCTTTTGGTTTTATGTGGTGTTTTGAAACTCAGCTCTGAGGTTTATATTCTAGCTGTGAACAATAAAATGTTTCTCTGAAGTTTTTATTTTTTTATTTATTTACTTATGTTTTTTAATTTATTTTTATTGTTAAATCATAGCTGTGTACATTAGTGCAATCAAGGGGTACAATGTGTGGGATTCATATACAATCTGAAATATTCTCATCAAACTGTTCAACGTAGCCTTCATGGCATTTTCTTAGTTACT
>CAUYPK010089414.1:0-20897 GCA_963574355.1 Loris lydekkerianus | reverse complement strand
ATGTATACCATGGAATATTATTCAGCCTTAAAGAAAGATGGAGACTTTACCTCTTTCATGTTTACATGGATGGAGCTGGAACATATTCTTCTTAGCAAAGTATCTCAGGAATGGAAGAAAAAGTATCCAATGTACTCAGGCCTACTATAAAGCTAAATTATAGCTTTCACATGAAGGCTATCACCCAAAGTATAGCACAAGACTATGGGGAAGGGGCCAAGGATGGGGAAGGGAGGGGGAGGTTTTGGTGGAGGGATAGTGATGGGTGGGGCCACATCTATGGTGCATCTTAGAATGGGTACAGGCGATTGCACTAATGTACACAGCTATGATTTAACAACTTGATGTTAACAACATCACAGTTTGATGATGTTAACACTTGCAAAATATTGCTTCAAATAGGATACTTTGTTCCTATCTTTGCAAAAACACAGTAAAAAGGAAAAAAAAAAAAAAAAAAGGAAATCTTATTGCATCAAACTGTTATAATCTAACTTCAATACTATTCACTATTAATAAAATATATAGACACTGAAAACTCTAGGTACTGTTACCACATAATAAAAGAACAGAGTAAGAGGACTTTCATTATTTATAAACTTATGTTATTATTAGGTGTTAAGAATATACCATGAATAAAATGTAAGGCTTCTAGAAAAAGCGAATGAAAGGACCTTAACAAGCAGCATGTGCCTCCCCTGGATCACACTATTAATCTGCAACAACACATCTGAAAAGTTTTAACACCTATGAAACACCTAGAAGTAAAAAATACGTCTCAAATAAAAATAAATAATTTGAACAATTTTTCTGTATGATGACCTTAAAACCAAATTGGCAATACTATATCTTATTTACAAACCGAGTTCATGTCTGAAACAAACCGATGAATAATTAAATGTCTTGCAAAAATATCAAAGGTCTATGTTGGATAACTCAAGTTTTTTCTGCATTTATTATGTTATTTGACCCCATACAGTATACTATGAAAAGCTAACAAAATGTAATCCATTAAAAATTGTTGCTTAGATAATGCTCATGTAATTATTTTTGCAGCTGTAAAGCATAAAACTCTAGTGTTGCCAATGGCTATGGGTAATTCTGCATAAAGTTATGAATTTCAGATTTTATTCTCCCTTCTATAAAAGTACTTTTTTCTTTCTTATTCCTGTTCCAAACATTTCCCTTTGGGGAAAAATAGTGTGTCACAATATAAAATGGTATTAACTTTTAGTTAAATTGTTTAGTTTTCTTAATTTATGTGTATATTTAAGCCTTTACAATAAAGATCAAATTCAAAGGAAAAAAAAATAAATAAATTTAAAATGTTATTGTGTTTTAGTTTTGCATGTTTCTGCATATCGTATATTTTACCCCCAGTCTGATCAACTTTTTAAAATTAAACCTAAGTACATTAATCCATTTACACTGATTGATTTCACTGAGGTATTTGGATACATTTCTACCATTTTATTTTATGCACATCTCTGTTTTTCTCCCTTTCTTGCTCCACTGTCGCCCCCCCTTATCCATGCGGGTTACAGTTCGAGCCCCCCAGTGGATGTCTGAGATTGTGGTTAGTACTGAAGCCTGTACATGCCATGTTTTTTTGGTCTGATAACCTAGACAGCTACTAAGTGATTACAGGGCAGGTCAAGTCCACAGCAGGGACACACCAGACAAAGGGATGATTCACGTCCTGGGCAAGCTGCACCAGCTTGGCACGAGATGTCATCATGCTACTCGGAACAGTGAGCAATTAAAAACTTACATGTTATCTATTTCTGAAATTTTTTATTTGATTTTTTTTTGGACTGTAATGGAGCATGTTTAGCCATGGATAACTGATATTGTGGAGAGTAAAACCACGGATGAGGGGGGGACTAATTTATATAGTTTAGTTTGTTTAGACCTATAGCCTGTATTAAATATTTCCCTCTTAGTTACATACTCTAATTCTATGTTTTTAACATCTGGCTTAGAAATTTTAATATTCATATTAACTCAAAATCTAAAGTCAATCAATATTTTTTCCTTTTATAGAAAAATGTGAGAACTTTAACTCCTATCACTGTCTTCTGACTTCCCTGTGCTGCTACTATTTGCCAGCATCTTTGCTGTCTTTTGTTAAGTTCCACAGTCAGATGCTGCGTTGTTTTAACCGTGGAGACCTACGTCGGTAGTTCATTTGCTCTTCATCCTCTTCTGTCGTCTTTGTTGTTGAGAATTCAGACGTCAGTTCAGTCTATCCACTCGTCTTCGTTGGGTAATCTGCTTTTTCTCTTTAGCAGATTAAAATATTACACAATGTAAAAATCTTCTCTTTGACTTTGGGGTTGTGAAGTGTGAAATAATAAATTAGGCATTTTGTCCACTTTTAACTTATCCTGCTTGGAATTACCTTCTTGGCCTTCTTGAATATGAAGATTTATATATTTTATCAGTTCTGAAAAATTCCCATCTGTCATTTCTTTGGATATCATCTTTTCTCCTTCTGGAACTCTAGTTATACCTCACTTTATCTTTTCTTTCTTTTAATATTTTTTCTGAATTTTCCATTTTCTTGTCTTACTGAGATAATTTTTTATGTAGTTTTTTCCAGATCTATGAATATATTGCAACTTACAAATTTTCAGTTATGTTCAACCAGCTGTTTAAATCTCCCAACAAATCTCTAATATCAGTTATGTTATTTTAGTTTTTATTACCCGTATTTTTGAAATTTTACCTTGTGAAATATAAGAATCTTTTATCTATGAGTATCTTTTCAATTCTTCTGTTTTACCTTTAAGCATTTTAAGTGAACTATTTCGTATTCCCTATCTCCATATCTTTTTGTTTCTGTAGCTGTAGGCTTTGCCTCTCTACCTTTCTAGTTTCTGGGTTTGTTTTTTGGTTTGTTTCTGCAGAGTACAGATCACATTGGCTTGTTTTCCTATGTGTTTGTGATTTTGTTGTGGTTGTAATTGTTGTAGGCTCATTAACACTTTACTGTGGGAATTATTTGAACCCTGGATTTCTAATCCATTCCTCTGAGAGGATGTGATCTGTTTCTATCAAAGGCCTGGGAGAGCTATACATAGCTTGAGACTTATTGGAAATGCTAACGCAAAGTCCTACCCTAAATCTTCATGAGGGATGCTCATGGTGGTTAGAGTTCTTAGGGGAGACTTTATCTTCATTTTCTTCTTTACTAACAGTCAAGGCCAAAACAAGTAATAATTTCCATCCTCTCCCATGGAAAACAGTTTTTTCCTCCTGCTTTATTCCTTAGGGTCTGGCCTTTTCAATGTTCTGGCTTTAGCGAGAGCAGAGCAGTAGGCTCTTCTGCTGCTCCCCATTAACACCTCGTGGGCCCATTAACACCTCACTTTCAGGACACTGGAGAATAGCAGGTTGCCTAGATGAGAGCTTCCCTGCTCTCTTGCATTTTATTTTCATTTTTTTATTGTTTGGGATTCAGTGAGGGTACCAAGAGTTAGGTCATACTGATTGCACTTGTTAGATAAAGTCCCTCTGACTGTCTTGTCTTTTAGATCCTATGCATTCCTATGGAGATAGACTTCTGGGGATTTCTCTTACTTTCTTTTTTATAGGCTTATCGTGAGCTTAAAAATGTTTTCTTATATTTTTTTTTTTTGGTTTTCTTATTATTTCATTATTTATTTCAAAATACTAATTAAGGGTATAGGAGTGGTTTTGTAACATGGATATCTTGTGTGATGTTTAAGTTGGGGTTTTTGGTGTGCTCCAAAGCAGAACCGTGTTCACTGTACTTAATAGGTAAATTTTAAACCCACACACCTGCTACCCCCTTCCTGATCTCTCATGTCCTTTACATCTCCTGTGTATCTGTGTGTCCATCTGATGGCTTCCACCTATTAGTGAGAACATGTGGTGTTTGGTTTTCCATTCCTAAGACAACTTCATTTATGCTGTATTTTTAGATGTTCTGTACTAGACAACTTGTCTTCCATATTTCTGAGTATGGAAGTCTTTCCTTATAGTTTTCAGTGTCCATCCTCAGAATTTGATTAGATTGTTTTTTTTTTTTAAAGAAACAAAAAATCCAACCCGCTTTTCTTGAAACAAATGAAAAAAGAGAAGGAAGCCCTGTGGGTACCTGTTGTAAACAAGACACATTTTTTCCATTTATTTTTGAGTTGCTGCTGTTGCCAAGGGGTCTTCTTCATAAAATCTTTTCCCAGGCAATTTTGTCAAGAATTTTCCCCATACTTTCTTTTTTGTTGTTTTTTTTGTTTGTTTGTTTGCTTGTTTTCTGAAAATTATTTTTCCATTTTTTAAATTTTTTTATTAAATCATAACTTTGTACATTGGTGCATTTATGGGGATCAGTGTACACACTGATACACAATGTGAAATGCTTACATTGAACTCAGTAATACATCCATCACAATTATACTCATTTTTTAATAGTTTTGAAATATACCATTGCATCATGCACATTAGGTGAGATCTCCCGAAATACCCTCCCTCCTCCCATAGCCCCTCTCCTCTCTCTCTCTCCACTTCCCTTCTACTTTCTGGACTATGTTTTACCATTTGTATGAATGTGTAGGTGATTATATATTGATTTCATAGTAGTATTGAGTACATTAGATGGGATTTTTTTTTTTCTATTCTTGAGATACTTTACTAAGAAGAATATGTTCCAGCTCTATCCAGGTAAACATAAAAGATGTGAAGTCTCCATCTTTTTTATGGCTGCATAGTATTCCATGGTGTACATGTACCATAATTTGTTAATCCATTCATTCCCCATACTTTCTTCTTAAATTTTTATTGTTTCATGTTTTACATTGAAATCTTGTATCCAACAAGAGTTAAGTCTTGTCAGTGGTAAAAGATGCAGGTCCAGTTTCAGTCTTCTACATGTGGCTCATCAGTTTTCTCAGCACCATTTCTTAAATAGGGATCTTTCCCCTTGTGCATATTTTGTTTATCAAAGATCAGATGGCAATAAGTGGCTGGGTTCATCTGTAGGTTCCTATTCTAATCCATACATCCATATCTCTGTTTTTGTGCCAGTACTATGCTATTTTGATCACGATAAACTTGTAGAATAATGTAGTATAACCTAAAGTCTGGCAACGTGATGCCTCCAGTTTGTTTTTATTTCTAAAAAGCTTCTGCACAGCCAAGGGTACCACAACTAATGCAAACAGACAACCTTCACAATGGGAGAAGATATTTGTATGCTATAATTCTGACAAAGGGCTGATAACTGTACTCCACAGAGAACTCAAATTAATCAACAAGAAAAGGGCAAACAGAATCTTCTCTGAAGATGACAGACAATGGCTGACTAACACATGAAAAAATGGTCATCATCCCTAATTATCAAAGAAATGCAAATTTGAGATACCACCTAACTCCAGTGAGTTTAGCCCATTATAGAGTACTAGTTCTGCAGATGCTGGCATGGATGTGGAGAGAAGGGAAGACTTTAGAGGTCCTGGTGGGACTGCAAACTAATACAGCATCTTTGGAAGGAAGTTTGAAGAATCCTCAAAGAACTAAAAGTGGACCTTCCATTTGATCCCATGATCCTATTACTAGCCATCTATCCAGAAGGAAAAAAAAAATTTTTTTACCATAAAGACTAGAATGTTTATTGCAGCTCAATTCACAATTGCCAAGATGTAGAATCAACCCACGTGCCCATCAACCCAGGAACAGATCAACAAACTGTGGCGTATGTGTACCCTGGAATACTATTCAGCCATAGAAAAGATGGAGACTTTACATCTCTTGTGTTACCTGAGTGGAGCTGAAACACATTGTTAGTAAAGTATCTCAAGAATAGAAAAAAAAAGTTCCCAATGTATGCAATACTCATATGAAACCCATCTATAAATAAGTACACACCTACAGGTAAGAAAAACACTAATATAGTGTGGCAAGGGGGAGGGGAAAGAAGGAAGAGGGGAACGAGAGGGGAGTGGAGGAAGGAGGGTGACTGGCAGGATCTTGCCTAATGTGCGCCATGTGAGGGTGCTCAGCACACACTCTAGGTGAATGGCTCAACCACAGCTTGAACTTTACCTTAGAAAATGAGGGCGGTGGCACCTGTGGTTCAAAGGAGTAGGGAGCCGGCTCCATATGCTGGAGGTGGCAGGTTCAAAACCACCCCCGGCCAAAAAAAAATTTAGAAAATGAAACAACATATACCCTGAATATTCGTATCCTCATACCAGTCTGGAAAAAAAGGGTGGGCACGTTTCCCAGCTGGGCGGTGCCTGGAGGGGCAGGGCTCTCCCCTCTCCAGTGGCAGCCACTGCTCACTGCTAGTTACTGACTCAGAGTGGGCCTGCATATTTGCATTCCACCTTCTTTTGGTGGCTCCTTATTCAAAAACGCTTTCCCTTTGCTCCCTTCCCCACCACTCTGTGCCAGGGGGCAGGGAGGACCCAATAGACATTTCCTATTTTACAGAAGCTCACCTGAAACTCCTCTGCTTCCTCCCGGAAACTTCTCCAAGGGCATGTTTCTTGTTATAGCACACTAGAAGTAAAATGCAGAATTTCCTCTGCTTAGCATGTAAGTGCCTAAAAACAATTATTGAATGAATGAATGAAAGAACTTAAATTAGTGTCATACTAGCAACATAGTGCTCCCAGTGTTTTGGGTACTGTGGGAAATAAACACACACCTATACACACATTTGCTATTTCCGTTTTTATGTCCACATCATGTCTGTGAGCTATTAACTTTACCCTGTTTACAAATGAGTAAACAAGATCCAGTAAACTATTCTAAGTCATACAGCTGGTAGGTAGAGGATCAGGGGTAGGAACCCACATGGATCAGACCACAAAGCTTGAGCTTTCTCCCTTTTGCCACATTGTCTCCTAGAAATCAGCCTGAGGACTATTCTCGTAACACATGTGCTTCCCTCTTCTGTGTCTTTGCTGACCTGTCAGCACAGCTGGCAGGAGAACGACTGCCCAGCTGTGCCGTAGAACCAGGCCAGGGCAGGGGCTCGTCCCTCCTCTGTCTCACACCTGCTCCTCTGGTCCTGGGCCCACCTTGGTAGGCCTGGAAAGCCCTGTTAGCATCTTGATCCCAGAGCACCAGGCCTGCCCCGTGCTGTCTGCTCCCTGCTTCTCCATAGGAGCACCAAAGTGCCTAAAATATCCACCATGGAGACAAGTTCTGAGAAGTGAGGAGGGGTCACCTGGGTGATTGTTGGCTGGAGTGGTGCTTAAACTGCGGTAATCATGGAAGGAATCCCTAGTCCAAATCCATAGCACTAAGGGCATAAAAGTAAATTCACTTCCTCCTTCATCAATTTCTTTACTCAGAGGCTGTCCATTGAACATCTGTTCAATGCCGGCTTGTGCTGGACAATCAGGAGAAGAGAGACCTGTGAAAACTGAAAAGTAGGAATGGTGGCCCGGGGCAGGGAGGACTTGGGTAGTGGAGGTCAGTTGTCTTCCAGTAGAGAACCAGCTGGGCTGTGCAAAAAAGGAGAGGAGGCAAGAAAGGCTGAAACCTCTTCACACCTGCGCCATACCCATGCAGGGCAAGGGAGGTGGCCCCCACTGGGGTGAGGGTACCAGAGACCATAAGATGCAGGGCAGGGAAGTAGAAGGAGCTGCCCCCAGTGCTGAACTTGTCCTCTCACCCATCTGGTCTTCAGTTCCAGGTTCCCAGTGATGATCTACAGTTCTCATTCCTTCTGTTTGCAGAGAGCATGGATCTGGAACCTGCTTCTGGGCCTGCTGGCTACTGGCCCAGTCTCTGTGGCTGCTTCCCTGGGGGCTGTGCTGAGCACATGGACATGGCTCTGCCCTCCTCAGAGCTGCTGATGGACAGCAGTACCCCAGGGCCTGTTCACTCCTTTCCAAGTCACGTCCAGTGAAAAAGCACGGGTTCAGAAGAGTTCAAAGTAGTTTCATGGTATACCCGGGAGTGCTTGGGACTGGCTCAGATTGCTGGGGACTGCCTGCCAGGTCTGGTTGCCAGCTGCTGGCTGCTGAGCCTAGGGCCTCACATCTGAGCTGGGTTTCCTGAGCTCAGCACTATGCCCATGGGCAGACCGTATGTGTGCCTGAGAGGAGCCACATGTGAACAATGGTCCAGTGTCACAGCGGCTGGCAGGAGGGAGTGCAGCCAACCTCAAGGTTAGTACCAACAAGCTGGCACAAGTGAACCTGCCCCATAAGCAGGAAAACCTCTGATAATCTGAGGTCCGGGATCAGGAAAAGGAACCTTGAATCCTGTCCTGGTTGCAAGTTCACTTCAATTCCACAAATAATTTTTGAGCCCCTGCTACATGTCAGACCTGTCACAGGCACATGGGACACTTCAGTAAAAAAAACAAGCAAATTCCTGCCCTTGTGAAGCTCACGTTCTACAGGAAGAATAAATGTAAAACAGCAGCCATAACGAATAAGGACTTTGACTTTATATCAGAAGGTAAAGAAAGAGTCAGGTAAGGGAGTATCTGAGGGTAGAGAGAAGTCAGGAGGCTGCAGTATTATCCTTTATTTACTATACTTTTCCTCTGCAGCCAGTGGACACCCCCAAACAGAACCATTCAGGAAGCTTAAGAGAAGGAATTTGGGATGGGGCAAGGGAGGATGAGCAAACTTTTGTAGGACATGACCAGAAAGTTTGAGAAATGTCAAAACAAACAAACAAAAAAACCCAGACCATGATAGATGCTTATCTCCAGAAATCTCCCAAATATCTTTACTCAGGCTGGGTCTGTTGCTGTCTCCAAACTGTGGCTCTTGTCCACTGCACCAAATTCACCCCCGGAAACCTTGAGGGAGGGAGTGTAGGGGGGAAGCAAACACAATTACCTCACAATTTCTTCTCTTCTGCAGCTTTTCTGGGTTAGGGAAATCATCTGCGAAGACTTACCTGTCTTGTAGACTGCAGGGACCCGAACACGGAGAAAGGGAGCCAAGGTTTTGAACTGAGCTGGTGTCCAGGACTTAGTGTCAGTGTCCATGAAATTCATGTGTTGAAACCCTGCCCCTGAGTGTGGTGGGATTTGGAGGGGGCCTTTAGAAGGTGATTAGGTTTAGAGGAGGTGTGCTAGTGATGCCCCCAAGATGGGATTAGTGTCCTCAGAAGACGAGGAAGAGAGACTGGTGCTCACTCTCCACCGTGTGAGGACACAGGACGGCCCCCAGGCCAGAAGAAGCCTCTACAGGGAAACGAGGCTGCCAGCCCTGACCTGGGACTTCATGCTTCCTGAACACAAGACACAAATGTTTGTTGCTCGAGCTGCTCTGTCTATGGTTCTGGTTATAGCAGCCTGAGCTAAGACAGCTGATGTCACAAACACTCGTTAGACGAGGTGAACACATAATTCCAAAATTTGAAAAAGGACCTTCATAGACTGTGTAATCCAGATCTTAGCTGTGCTGCCCCTGTGGATAACATGGGATGCTGAGAGACTGGATTGAGCAGACCTCACAGCACAGGGAGCCAGTGTCCTCAGGGCCCAGCCTGTCCCTGTGCACCACATGTCTCCCTGGAGGTTTTGCCTCCTACATCACTGAATGCTGGAGGATGCAGGTGGCAGAGCTGATGCTGCCATGCAGGTCGTGAGGAAGACCAGGCTCTCCCTGAAGGAAAGACAGTTGGGGATGGAGACCTGGAGGGCATGGGAGTCCCCACACTGGGGAGCAGGGGTGACAAGCAGAGATATATTTTGTCACTGTTAATCTGATGATATCTGAGGAAAGCATCAGATATCAAATATGTGAACTGTTAAAAGAAAGGTGTCAAGAACAGGTGTTTCCCAAACAGAAAGAGTAGAAACCATACTCTAAGGCAGTATTTTCCGACCTTTGTTATCTCGCAGCACACTTGAACCAGTGGTTAAACTTCTTTGGCACACTTATGTGGATCAAAAACAAAGAGTAAGAAAAAGAATGTACTTACTGTGCTTTGAACTTCTTTTGAAAATAATTTAATAATGATCTTTGAAAGTTTTCACAGCATACCGATTGAAAATCACTGCTCTAAGGCAATGTAGGAAAGCCTCCACGTACTGATTAGCAGCACACACAGAAGGTGCTCTGGCCTGGAGAGATGGGGCCTTGTGTGGACATACGGCCAGCACCAGTATCAGAAGTCTGGCCTCTTAGGGGTTGAGGAATCACGAGGGCAGAGATTAGCAGGAAACAGTGGGAGGGTTGGCACCCCAGACATCCAGCGCCAGGAGCTTGGGTGACCAGCAGGCCAAGAAGGCTCCAACCTCAACTGGACCCAGTGGCACCCTGAAAAGAGCCCAGACCCCATCTCAACCTCACTACTGCAATGAGGTAAGGAGTTTGAGTGATGGGATGAATGAAATAGTCACCCAGGCCTACGACTTGTCTGTGAGGCTAGTTCTAAAAACCCGCTCGACCTTACCTTGAATAGTATAAAAAGAGCCAATTCCTAGTCACAAGCACCAGTGGGCCCCATTCCCTGGCTTGGGGATTCTAAGTGTCAGGTCAACGTTCTGGCAAGGGAGGATGAAGCAGGGAATAAAGTCTGGGCCCCAGGCTGGTGCAGCAGGGGTGGAGGCTGCTGGCACAGCCCAGACAGAGAGATGGGCAAACAATTTCACAGAGGGTGGTGTGATTTTGCTGTGGCACAGAGCAGTGGAGTCAGCCCAGTGTGGCTAGAAATGTTGACTCTGCCCTTTTCTTGTATTTTTCACACCCATTTTTATTGTTTTCTTGTTGAAAATATTTTAAATAGGGGAAACTGCTATGGAGGTAGAGGTGGTGGCAGCAACCTGCAAACTATACCCCAGTGTCCCAAACTGGTTAATAATGGTCTGGAAGATCAATTTGAAGAGGCAGAAATTGAGTTTACACCATCCGTAGATTTACCCAGGCATGGTTATAGACAGTGTGGGAGCAAGAGACACCACACCTCCCACCAAAAGGAAGATTGAGTTCTCTGGCTTTGACGGCTCAGAGATGGAGGTTCATGAAGAGAGCAAACATTTTACACACTACCATCGTCCATGATGCCAAAACTTGAGAGACAAACAATCCCCCACTCCCCAAACAGGGCTGATTTTCCACTTCTATCTCCAGGGTGACTTGGAGTGAACTTTAGCACTTCTCAGCACAGCCAGAATTGGGTCCTCTATGATCTAGTTCTGGGGTGAATAGCGCATCTATGGATGTAGTGTTTCACTGGAATGGATTCTTACCGTGTTGCCCCTGGGGCAAAACTGAACATTTGTCAGTGCTTTTGTACTTTTTGATATCACTGCATACTCAAAGGATTTTTTTCCCTCACCAGCCACCAAAGTCCCAAACCACTGGCAATTTCCAGGTTTTACTGGCTGCACCATAACGTTCGCCCAAGATGATGACTGCCCCTGCTGAGGCACAGTTTGCCCCATTAGCCTCACCTGCCCTGCCCTGGATGTGACACCTGCTTGTGCAGGTGCTGAATCCCAGTCATCAAATCCGATTTTTAGCAGGAAAAACCTTCTGGAGGCCCCAGCCTTCTGTTAAAAGGGTCCCCACCTTCAGGAAAAACCTTCAAACCATACTGGCATGTCAGATGAAAGCATTGCACCTCTTCAGGCACTCCGGCCTCAGAGGAAGCTCAGCATCTGACAAGTTCCTCTTTTTCACAAGTTATCCTAATTATTAAAAAGTGATCTTCAAGTAATAGGAACTTACGTTTTTCCTGTCTGTTAAACAATCTGAGCTGCAAACAGAATCTATGTTGATTAAATGAGGAAGCATATATATTTTCTATTATACAAAAAAACAAGAAAAAGCCTTAATATTAATGCCAATTTGGCAGAAAACTGATTCGTGGCTTAAATATTGTAGGCCATTGTACCCTTATTGTACCAGATGATATTCTAAATCACTTTGACCAATTGATGTATTCTCTGTAAAGTAGAGCAATTCTGTGGACGCATGTGTGAGCTGTCCGTCCCCCCACTTCCAGCCAGAGTCACAGCAAGATCCTGAGGGATGTGGGGGGCTGGATAGGAAAAGGTCTTTGGAACAGCACGAAGGTGGCACGACCATGGCCCTGTGTCTCTGTGCTGTTTGTGTCTCTTGCCGCCAGCTCCCTCTTCACTCCCAGCACCCATCCTCCTGCTCACCCTTCCGGCAGCTTCTGCCTCATTCACCTGTCCTCTTCCAAACCGTAGCCAGTGTATTTGGTGCCTGGGCATTGGCTCAGCACTCCCTCCTGTTTCTGTATTTTTAATATATACTAACATATTTTCCTAAAACACAAGATTTGGTTTCTTTCTTTGAATTTTTATTGAGAACCATACAGCCTTTTTTTCTCTAATGCTTATCCACACTGTAAGTAGGAGGAAAAAATAGTTTTTATTTAACTGATTAATGTGACTTTCCCCCTTTACTTTAATGTTCAAGAAATTGGGGCTATCTTATGGATTTCTTCTGACTTATTTCGTGCAGTCCCTGTCAGTTTCTCTGTTATACAATCTTTCAGTAGATTTTTCTCCTTTCACGTTCATAAACCTTAACAGGCGATGTCTTCTCTCTGTATGGGGAAAAAAAGGAGATTTGGTTTCTCAGTTACCAGCAAATGTTTTATGGCTGTGGAAAGAATACTGGGTCTATATCTCCATGCAGTTCATTAATAGTGATGATTCCACTAATAATTCTTCCTTTAGATGTTAGCTATAAGATCACCCCTTTAATTGCTAACTTCACTTCTTCTAACTGTTCTACCTTGTTGGTTAGGAGATGACTTGACTGATGCCAGCATTCTCTGTGGCTTGAGGAGACATATTCAGACCCTTCTTTACCTGCCTGTCTTACCCTGAATGTGCCAAGCCTGAAACAGGATTTGATTCCCTGAGCTACT
Organism: Loris lydekkerianus; assembly: GCA_963574355.1. Classification (NCBI taxonomy): domain Eukaryota; kingdom Metazoa; phylum Chordata; class Mammalia; order Primates; family Lorisidae; genus Loris; species Loris lydekkerianus. Next base: position 8,048 of record CAUYPK010089414.1, on the reverse strand, counting down.
GGTTAGCCTTCTATGTGCCACTGAGGAATCTGGTTAATCTTTCATCTTATTCAATGTTCTTTTGAAACAAGACACTTTGGGGACCAACTGTATTCAGGTGTTTGTATTATATATGTAGAAATGGATTTCATGTTCCCTTTCCATGTAAGTACCAACTTATACAGAAACTCACAAGCATATAAAGAAGAAATAAAAGCCTGGTTTATTGTAGTTCAAGATGCTTCCCTGATGTACAGAATCTCCCTGTAAAATAAATAATTGCATTGTATATCAGTCTTCCCATTAATAGTAATTATTGAAGTATTTTAGAATTTTAAAATACCAAACCAAAAAAATATATATTTCAAATAATACTGCAGAGCATTAAAGTTAAAAATGCGAGTTACCTAAATTCTTCCTGCACATCTGATCCCCAAAGGGGAAACACTGTTAAAATGTGGGCTTAACAGCCCATCTCTGTGGCATTACCAGTCCCTGTGCTCCTGCAATCAGCGTGGGGAGGCAGGTACAGTCAATGCTAAGCTATTTACACACAAACGTACTGTGTTCCGTGTGGGTGATCACTGCCGTGTCCACACATACAGACGCCCCTGTAAGCTTCCTCATGTTCCATCCTGAGCATAGCCTGTGGCATACTGACAAGGTCTCTTCTGGTGGCTATTTTGATATTTCCATTTTTTCTTTTTGGTATTGAACATCATGCTGCAAGCTCCTTATATGTCTATGTATGTGTATACTTGTTGGCTATTATCAACAAGTTACAATGTTAGAAGTGGAACTGCTGTGCTAATTAAATGTGAACGTTTAGTGATGCTTACCTCCAGAAGAAAGTTTGGCCCATTTTCGGTCCACACCAATAAAGAACAGATCCTTTCCTGACACTGTCACCTGTTCACCTGTACTCTTGTTGCCTTTATTTGCAGTATGTGGTGGGCGCTTAGCTCAGCACTTAGCACCCATGGTAGGCACAGGCGCTTGGGACGTCCTCTTCACTGTTGTCACCTCCCTCCGTGACTAGCTCACCACAGCATAGCTCCAGACCCACAGCAGGCCGGAGCATTCTGCCTCAGTGGTGACCGTTGTGTGCAGTCAAAGCCACGTGTGTCCGTGACAGTGCCCTTCATAATCCTGCACCCTAATTTTGTGCCAGGAAAAACACAGGCAAGATATTTGTCTTTCTTACCTGTTTTCAAGCCTGATAACTATCGTGGAAATTTTTTGTTTTCTGGGTTGGCTCCAGGTGCAGTCAACACTGCCAAGATCCTTGACCAGACTTAACGCTCACATTTATTGCTTTTTCTTGGCCAAGATTGAAGGCAAATGATCAGAGACAAGAGTTTGCTAACTCAGCTCTCCCTTTCATCAAGGATGGGGTAAGGATTGAAGGAAAGGGTGAGTGCCTCTCCCCCCGGCCCATGGTTAAAAGGAGGTTCAGCAGAACCGTCTCCCCACCAACCTCCCCCATCTCCTCTCTGACTAGAGCAGTATGCCTTTATCTTCTATGTGTGGGTTGACAATTAAAATGTAATTTAGGGAGAAACGTTCCAATTCTTTATACTTAAAAAAAAAAAAATTGGTGGAGAACAGAAACGAAGCCTCCCACAGGGCTCAGTGCTGGCCCCACTCACGTCAGCCTCCCACAGGGCTCAGTGCCGGCCCCACTCAGGTCAGCCTCCCACAGGGCTCAGTGCCGGCCCCACTCAGGTCAGCCTCCCACAGGGCTCAGTGCTGGCCCCACTCAGGTCAGCCTCCCACAGGGCTCAGTGCCGGCCCCCCTCAGGTCAGCCTCCCACAGGACTCAGTGCTGGCCCCACTCAGGTCAGCCTCCCACAGGCCTCAGCGCTGGCCCCACTCAGGTCAGCTTGGATGAGGTATTAGGAGCTTCCACCAACAGGCCTGAGGACTCTGGTTGTGTCTGCGTCTCCACAATAGCTGGCCGCCACTGTCCCCTCCAGCCTTGTGGTGCTGCCTCGCGGCCTTACTCCTCACATGCAGCCTGATGTTGGCAGCTGTTTCAGTCCCACCAGGGCAGTCGGGCGGGCCACTAACTCTGCCCTTCTCTGAGTCCTAGCCTATGTCTCTCTCGGCTCTGGGGGTCTGCACCCCACCCTACCCCACCTCTCTGACTGGGATAGAGGTTGAAGACCTCAGTCCTCCTTCATTCAGATGTGACAAGGTCAGTGTTTCTACCAGGAGGTGCAGGAAACTCCAAATGCAGAGAGATGAATGAGCTTCTTGAGTCATTTCAGATCCTGACTTAAATCTTGCCAAAGATTTAGCTGGCATAGCTCATGTGGTATTCATAGCTGGTATCAGTCTTGACTCAAATATATACAAGAAGCACAAACTCAGGGATGGCCTGAGAGTCTGTACATGTTGAGAAATCTGGGGTGCTGTCATGTCACCAATAATCACAGTGAGTCCCAAGTTGACATGAAGGGGTTTCTTGGGGCTATTTGTTGTTGTATTTGTGTGTTTTCAAACATTCAAGACCCTTTTGTGGAAGAGACCTTTGAATGTGTTAAATTTGCAAAGTCCCAAACTGATATTTTCCCCTTAGACCTTTGAAATCCTCTCATCGTGGTGGAAGGAAGATGTCGATGACAGCCCCACATTTTCTGGCCCGTATGGTTTAACTGTTCTGGAAAGAGGACCAGGTCTGAGGGGATGACAACGAGCTTATTTTTGGACCTACTGAGTTTGAGGTGACTGGGATTACCCCAGGGGAGAAGAGGTTCAGGTTGGTGGTACAGTTATGATTTAATAAAAATTAAATTAAAAAATATACAAAAGTGCTTTAAAATGCACTGCTTAGCTTTATTTCTCTCCAATTTTTCCGATAAGTTTGTGTTATTTTTTTTCCTACTGTCTGAATTTTATGAGTTCTGAAATTCCTTGTTCTCACCCTGGGTTGTATTTTCTGGTCCAGCCAAATCCCAAGAAATGTCATATGATTGTACAAAAGCTCTGCATGAACGTAAGGATGTGGGGTGGGGAGGGGCGCGTATCTTTATTTGTCTGCAAGTCTGCCAATCTTCAAGAACCTGGTCTCAAGTGATACTAACTCCAAAAAAATATATTTTTTGAAGAGTAGTTTCTATTTATAACAGCTCATAAGAAAGAACAAAAGTACAGAAACTGACAAGGAGTCAGTCTCTTCTCTCTACCAGAAGCAAAGGAGCCATGATTGTGGCTGACGCGCTGTGTGCTCTCACCGATACCCCATCATCGTGTTAGAACTCAGGCTGTTGCTGCTTAGATAGGTGAACTGACCCACAGGTAGTCACAGAACTTGTTACTAGCAGCACTGGGGGTGGCTTCCCACCAGAGACTCAGCGCACTGCATCTGGCCACACGGCCTGCCCAGTAGAAGCATGATGTTGTTACGTTGCTTGGCCATTACACTCTGTCTTCAGGGAAGGCCCTTTCACATTGTCCTCAGGTTTTAGCAGCTGTATCGTCTTGTTACTGTTTCTATTAAGATATTTAGAAGAGATTACATAATATCCCCCCAGCAAGTCATGATTATATTCAAGTCTCCTTAAACCAAGGAAAGGCCTTATCTCCAGGTTATCAGCGATAGTCTTGTCCACTCTTCCAGGTAAAGGAAAACAGCCTTTTGGAATTTAACCTACAAGCTGGTGAAGTGCACGTTGACATAAGGCATCCACATTAGTCAGGGCTCTCCGGGGAAGCAGAACCAACAGGAGGCAGAGAGAGAGATACGTAGATTCATAGGCCAGAGGAGATATGTTAGGGGAACTGGCTCAGGTGGCCATGGTGGAGAAGTCCCACAGTTGGTCACTCAGCTGAAGGGCCAGAGCCCCCTGCACTGTGGCTCAGTCTCAGTCTGAATGTGTCAGAACCAGGAAAGCTGATGAATAAACTCTTAGTCAGAGGCTGCAGACCTGAGGACCTCAGGGCCTGCCAGTGGAAGTCCCAGCGCCCAAAGGCCAGAGAACCCAGAGTGCTGGTGCCCACAAGCAGCACAAGAAGAGTTATCTCAGCTCTGGGAGAGAGAGAGAGACAAAGAATTCTCTTTCCTCTGTCCAGGCCCCTGGCTGATGAGATGGTGTCTGCCCACACTGGAGAGGTCAGGTCTTCCCCAGTTAAGCCACTGATTCAAATGCCAGCTTCCTTCAGGTGCCTCCTCCCAGACACACTCAGAAACACTGTGTCTTCACCAGCTATTTGGGTGTCCTTCCATCCAGGCAGATTGATGCTTAAAATTTACGGCCACAATATTTAGGCTGTACTTTCCACAGTTCCAGCATTGCCCACTGCTGTCTGTGACTCTCTGTGACCCTCAGGTGCCTGGCTAAGGCTGTCACTGTTTTAGAGTCCTAATGTACTAATGGGGCATTGCTTGCTTGAAAAAAAGTGTATTTACTTTTTCTTTTCTATATGGAAAACTCACTAGCAAAACTTATCCATGAAAATGAACTCTAGGTACCAAATCAGACAATGTTTCTCTCCTGGGACCTGCTATGAGATTCACTTTACCAGGGGCTCCCCATGGCAGCCAATGTATGAGGTCAAGGAAACTGGAGATATTGCCAAATTCTCCGGCTCTTATCAAAGTTCTCATGTTTATATCAGAACATCAGGTACCAGTGACATTGCCAATGTTCTCATGACATTTAATCAAGAAGAAACTGGTCTCCCAGCCGTACCACACACCAAAGTTCCACTGACCTTCCCCAAATCAGCATGGGAAAGCTCTGCTTCCCTTGGGAAATGTGTGGAGAAGTGTACCCCCAAGCACTGGTCGACTTCCACTGGGTTCCACTGTTTCTCAGGGAACTTACAAACTGCCCTGTCGTGTAGAAGTTCTAAACAAAGCCAAGCCAAGAACAGCAGGTGCATAGACGATCCTACGTACTGTCCCAACAACACAGAGACAGCTTACTAGGTGCAGAGTGCTTGCCAGCACCAGCCAATATATTCAGAGCCTGCACGCCTGGAGAAAAAAAAACTCCAGAATTAATGGAAATCTACCTTAAAATATTCATAAAATCAATCTCAGTGATTTTATGAGTGAACTACAAGAGACTGGTTAAATGTCAGTATTTTCACAGAAAAGTTTATTTAAAATACATAAAATATATGTTTAATATGTATTCATATATAGACAAATTAATATGTTATATATTTACTAGACAAGCACAACACTTCAATGGGCATAATCAGGGCAAACAGAAGAAAGGAATTATAAAAATTGTATGTGTTCTTTGAAAACTAATGTGTAGGCAATTAATAAAGAAAAATACTGTTAAACTTATAACTTCTCATACTTCTGCAGTCATAACTAACAAAAAATTATGCATAAATAGTGACTCTCCAAATTAAAATAATCTCTCTGCTCACTTTGGAAAAACATCATGTGTATTTTTATAAACCTTTTATTGCACTTAACAAACACTTATTTTGAAAGAGTTTTCTTCCAGGATGGTAAAGTGAGTTTTCATCTAATAGTTGGACTCTCTGACAGATAACAACTGCAAAGTCTGGATGAGAAAAAAAAGAAAGAAAGGAAGGAAGGAAGGAAGGAAGGAAGGAAGGAAGGAAGGAAGGAAGGAAGGAAGGAAAGCATTTGAGTACAGGGCCTGCAAAAGGGGACAGGCGGGTCCAGATGCAGACTGTGCTGGACCTCTAGAGAGGATTTAGGGGAAGGGACCAAGGACAACTAGGATCCCTGGAGAGTGATTTGGGAACCCCAGGAAACCAGAGAAGGTCAAATTCTGTGATTAAGCTGTGCCTGGACTCTGGCTGATTGGTGAGTCACATTCAGGAGGTAGGTTTCACATTTTGAGTCTAACCAAGTTCATTGCCTTTTGAAGAAAAAAGTAACACTCTTTGGAGAAAGACTGAAGAATTGAGAATCTCCACAATGTAGTATCAATGGGTCAAGGACATCACCCCAAATTATCTGACTTACGAAGAGCTGGGGAAGGGGCCATCAATCCATGTCAGCGTCCAGACAGCACAGACAACAGGACTAGCAAAAGGAACATTGAAACAGCCATCACAGCTATGCTCGATCACGTAAAAGAAAATAGGCTTTATTTATTTAAGAAACAAATAAATAATAAATAGGCTTTATTTATTTATTTATTTTCATCTTACATAGTTACTTTTCAGTGGTGAAAGTACCTAAAAGTGATTCTCTTATTAAATTGCCGGTGTACAGTATGATGAGATTAATCAGAGTCCTACTGTACGTTAGATCTCCTGGCTTGTCTGTCCTTCACAACCCAGGCCATCTGCCCCTGGACCTCCGTCTTCCCATCTCCCAAGCCCTGCACCCAGCCCCCCAGTTGCCCCTGGTACTCACCTTTCTATTCTTTGTTTTTGTTTCTATGGGTTTATGTGGGTTTTTTTAAGTGTCCACATATAAATGAGATGATGCTATATTTTTCTTTCTGTGTTTGGCTTATTTCACTCAACATATATATGAAAACTCCTAAAACAATCTTGAGAAAGAAAAACAAAGTTGCATGTATCATACTTTCTGATTTCTAATTATATTTCAAATAATTATAATCAAAACAGTATGACAATATTCTTTGAAGGATGATAAAATAATTGAGAATCTCCACAACACAGTACTGAGATGTCAAAAAAAAGCAGTCTCAGCAGAGAAATAAAAAAATGATGTAAGCTAAGCAATGACCCCACGTATGCACGTAGTCAGCTGGTCTTTGACCAGGCTACTAAGAAAACAGAAAGGGGAGAGAATAATTTCTTCAGTAAAGAGTGTTGGGCAAGTTGGATTTCTGTGTTCTAAAAAATGAAGTGTGACTCTTATACCATGCTCAAAAATCAATTCAAAATGAATTAAAGATCTAAACATAAGATCTGAAAGACATAAAGCCATGAAACTTTAGAAGAAAGCATAGGAGAAAAGCTCCTTGATGTTGACCTTGGCAGGAATCTTTTGCCAAGCACAGGCAACAAAAGCAAAAATAAACAAGTGGGACTATATTAGACTAAATATGCTTTTAATAAATGAAAAATGTGCAGGGCGTGCATAGCCCAGGCACCGCGATGCTGGTGTGTTGGGCATGGCAGTGCCTCTGCATGGAGTCTGTGTCAAAAGGAGAGGAAACTGCGTGTTAGACAGCAGGGAAAGGCAGCCTGTCCTTTTCATTGGTTGGTTGGTTTGTTTTTAGGAGGAGATTGTGACATTCAAAACTGTGATTTTAAAAAAATTATTACAAGATCGATAGACAATTGATAATAGCATTGTTATTACATAAAGCACATAAAATTGATGAGAAATACAGCCAAATGTCAAAGGACAAATGAACAGAAGACATGGACATAAAATTCCTAAAAGAAAAATTGTAATCGGTAAAAGATATATATATATATATGCAAAAGACCAGTCTTACTATTATTTAAGGAAATACAAATTGAAATAATGACATCACTTGTTCCTAATTAAATTGGCAAAACTTGGGAGGTCAGGAAAGTATTTCATTTGTGTATTATGTATAAGACTTTATGAAACAATTCAAATGATTTTAAAAGTACTTGATGACATATGCCAAGAGTTATAAAACTGTTTGTGTTATTAAACCTCATTATCACAAATTTTGGACTATTAGGAAATGATCTCAAGCATTACAGAGCATGTAAATGAAGTCACTCATTGCTGAGTAATATGATAGCAAGAAAATGTTTAAAGGTAACCCTGAAAAAAATATTTAATAATGAGAGATTGTTAGCTAAATTAGGGTATACCTATGGGATGAAAAATCATGCAGGTATTAAAACCTTATATTTGTATCCCCATGACGGGTAAAACTGAAACTGCAAGAGTGCAAGAGCAGGCAAGCTCAGACAGGGGCTATGTTTTTCCGCCAGCGAATAAACATAAGAGGGACTTGTTGGGCCCTGCCGTGTGCCTGAGGCCTAGTGCAACTTCCCGAGCCCGACTAGAAGTAGATCCATCGAGCTACTTCCGCGTAGCAACGACTCAGCAAGGCCCGGCCTGAAACTGCCTCTACCTAGATACAGCCAATGTGGTACCATGCCACTGGCCC
>CAUYPK010089413.1:0-10049 GCA_963574355.1 Loris lydekkerianus | reverse complement strand
TTATATATTTCTCAGGTATTGATAACATGGCACAAAATGAAAGGGGCTAAAGGTTATTCTTATCCAATGTACTCAGCCCTACTATGAAACTAATTTTTGGCTTTTATATGAAAGCTATAACCCAGTTATAACCTAAGAATATGGGGAATGGGGAGAGGGAGGGGAGGGAAGGGGGAGGATGGGCAGAGGGAGGGTGATAGGTGGGATTACACCTGCGGTGCATCTTACAAGGGTACATGTGAAACTTAGTAAATGTAGAATATAATTGTCTTAACACAATAACTAAGAAAATGCCAGGAAGGCTATATTAACCAGTATGATGAAAATGTGTCTAACTGTTTATAAAACCAAAATATGGTGACCCATGATCGCATTAATGTACTCAGCTATGATTTAATATTAATTAAAAAAAAAGATTGACTTTAATTAAACACACATGTATGGCCAAAGATGAATTTATATGAGAGATGGCGTGATAGAAAAATGGCAGAAATTCCAACTTATCTTATGTATGCCTATCATATTATTAAATATAGAACAGTTAGCTAAAATCATTGAGACAACTCAAAGAAGAAGACAAACTGAGCCAGGTTGTAGCAAAAGAGTTCACCCTAAATATTTCTCCACACTATTTTAGATCACCCAATTAAACTGAAACCCAAAGAAGAGACATAATTACCAAACTTCCTTTGTCCTATATTTGGAAATATATGTTGCTGTGAGTATTCAACACATGAGTTTAGGTTGCCATTTGAAAATGAAACTTGAAAAGTTACAATCATTAACACTTAACAGGAAAAAAAAAAATTGTTGACCAAAGTGATCCCCAATAGTATTTAGTAGATGTGAAAATGTTTTAAAGTCTTTCTGGTGAATAGTCTTTCTAGAAAGGGGAGAGTGAATGTTTATTATAGAGAAATTTGGTAGGATTTTTCCTAGTATATCCATTTCCTACAAAATCCTTGCTCAATTAGAGATGTCTATGTAAATTTTAATAATAGCAGTATATAATGTCAGGGAAATAAATGTACTTGCTCAAGTCCACTGAGATTTGGATTTGAGACAAACTGTATATGATTTCTCCATATACAGCAGCTATGGTTATAAGAAAACATCCACTTCTAGTCCAATTCTTTACATTTTTCTCCTGATTTTTCCCTCCTCTACTATCTTTGTGTTCATTAATTCTCAATGAACTTTTGAGAGAAGAAAAATAAAAACTCACCCCATAGGTGCTAGGCCTCCTTCCTTACTCCATTGAAGCTGATGAGATAGGACAACCAATTATTTCCAGACACACTAAGATCACGCTTTAAAAAAGAAACAGGAGAATTTCAGGATTTCATGCTGGCACCCTGGCAAGTCAGTCAGTAGGATTAACCCCTGAGCATTCAGGCCATACTTATGATGACAGCCACAAAGAAAAGAACCCTTTTCCATCAAAGCCCTGAACACACACAACAAACCACTGTATTTAACAGTTTGAGTTTTAAAAACAAAATAAAAACACATAGCTAAGAAGAAATGGAGCAACTGGAGTAAAAAAGATCATTAAAAGACGTAAAGTTTAGAAACCAGTATAGATTGTTAAATCACTAGAATACATACAAATTAGTAGCCATGAAATTGTATTTTCTTAATTCATGTTTATCAAAGGTTAGTTCAGGGTCAATCTACTTCAGAATTATTCAGAGTGGTATGTAGAAATTCAGATTCCTGCTGCTACCACAAAATACTATACTTCAAAAAATGTGAAATATCTTCTGGAAATAGAATCTTTCTTTTGAAGTTCCTAAGGTAATTATTAACAACACAAAAATATAAGAACCACAACTATAATATCATATTTGGAAGTCAAAATTAGAGCAAGGCATTCTAGCAACAATGGGAACTTGGCCAAATGCTGTACTTTATCATCCATTAATACTGTGTTTAGTCTGAGATTGAGTGAACATATAATTCTATGGTAGTTGGTAAAATATATTCTCTTTTGAATTTGCACATAAAAATCTGAAAGAAAATTGGTATTTGACCATGCCACAGGCCACAGCTGGATGTCTGCAGTCTGAGTGATGCTCTAGTAAAACTCACACAAAATATTTGATAAAATTTTATTAAAGCGTAGCTGAGATTAGCGCCTTTTTGCACACAAAGATGCAGAAGAGAGGTTATTGAAGCTTTGGGCTAAATTTTAAAGGTCAAAAAACACTTCCCTGTTTAAACATATACAATTTTCTTTGGCAATTCTCTATCTTCTTTCAGGTGATGCCTTTGTTTCACATCATCCTGTCACTGAGGAATCATCCTTCCCACTTAAGAATTTGAAAACAGTGCCCCTGTGAACAATGGCAGATGTAGCTTTTATTCCCTTCCTAAGATTAATTTTGCCTTTCTTTTTTTTTTTTTTTAATCTTACTTAACACACAAAATTTTGACGTCCAGGACATAGTATTTTCTTTTTAATGTGTAGAGAAATCAGAAAACCTCAAGCTCTCTTTTCAGCCCTGGAAAAAGCATAGCCCAGAATAATACATTCATTGTTTTACAAAGGAAAAGCATTTGATAGTGTCTGAGGAATATAGACTGCTAGAATGAAAACTGAGGCAGCAAAGAAAATGAGAAATAGGTTTGTTTTTTGTCACCCAGAAGCAAAACCTATCACACATTCACACAAACACACCTAAAACCTAGTAGCTACTTCATAAGGATTCTTGACATCAAAATAAAATAAAGATGGAACTTCAGGGGAATAAGACAAAGAGAAGGAGTGGAAATGAAGCTGCCAAGAAAAACAGAACTGATTTTGCAAAGGTCAGTGCAATATAGGATTAGTTTGGACTAAGCCCATATACCAGTGTAAATTGCAATATATTTCAACACTTCAGAACAAGTATTTCTAGCTACTTTTAATACTAGCTCTGAGCCATGACTATCTAAATAGACAGTGGGCATTAAAGTTCACAGGGCTTGATATTGCCTGTAAAAATGGAGCCCAGCAGAATTTGATTTTATTACCCCCCTTTTATTAGGCCCATAGCCAATGGCGATTAAAGTGTTATGCCATATCTGTCAGCATGCATGGATGCATGGGGATTATTTGTAACAGAATTTAAGTCTTGGAGCCAAGTTCCTGAGCCATAAGTCTAGAATACTAATTCTTTCTTTTTCATCCCCTCTATCAGACCTATTAAAGTCACAGTATCATTGGAGGAAGTGGGACAAGAATTCAGACTTTTTAATATAAAACAATAGGGCTTTCTGAACAATTAAGGGGTCAAACCCACAGAGGTAGGACTAGCTGATAGCATGAACATTTGTTGTTTCATTATCCTTTCAGAATCCAATTTTCTCTAATACTACCCTGGGCTCCCTTTGGGGAGCCACTATGTTGAATCTAATTTAGGTGGTAGGTATTTTCAACATTGTACTTTAAAATTCCAAAATGTCATGGTCTCCCTGAAACCATATATGTGCATCCAAGATGAGAACACATGTCCTCATTCAGCACTTGGATGAAGTCTTTTGAACTTTGAATCTCAAGTGATAAACATGGGGAATTTGAAGTTTGAAGGTCTTATTCATTTCAGCACCACAGAGGCTGGGGCCAGAATGTTCTGCTACTGGAGTTTTGAAGCTATACTACCGTCTGTATCCTACAATTGCTTCATTACTGTCCTGTTTTATTGGCCTGCTCCTTAAGCTTTGCTTTGTCTCTTCATCTGTTTCTCAGCTTGAAGCCAATAGATGTTCCCCTGAATTATGGTTCTGTTACTTGCCTCTGTTCTGATATGAAAGATCCCTATCTGACCAAGACATTACTGAACCAGCCTTTGGAAACACATTCATAATTTATTCAATACCTAATTTTAGCCCATTCATTCCTTTAGCCATCAACACTGACTCTAGTTTCTCTAGACAAACTGAACATCTTCCCAACTACAACCTCTTACCTTTCATTGACTTGAGTCTGCCTCTGTTGGGATTACATTTGACCGTAAGAAAGAACACAAAACTCTACTGAAATCCCTTAAACAAGTAAAGGATTCATTTATTTTATGCAACAATAAATAATCCTAAAGTACAGAGTCTGGAACAGGTATGGTGACTCAGTCATGTCAGCAAGAGCTAGAGTCCTTCTGTTTTCTTCTACATCCTCAGCACATACCTTTCTTCCCAGGGCTTACCTACTGCCTGACATCCCCTCAGGGATCCTGCTACACTGAGGTGAGAAGATGCTTGAACCTGGGAATATTATTATCTTGAAAAAATGACAGTTTAAGTAAATTAGAAGATAACAAAGAGTATGTCCCTTAGAGATTCTGACTGGCAGTTCAGCCCCACCCAATTCCATCTATTTATAAAGTGACAGGCTTATAAGGAATCTTCTCCTGGCATAGCTCTGATGCCATATTCCTCAAGAGCCTACCCTCTGACCCACCCACACTTCCTGCCAGAGCCTTTTCTGATTTTTGTTCTTGCAGTGACCATCTGGTGGACATAAGCAATGAGTCAGCCACTGGAGGCTGAATAGCATCCAGCTGCTGCCACACACATGTACTTCCAGTATACTACTAATATTTCTAGTAACTATAAAATTGTCATATATTTTACATGATTCATTTACATTTCATTCACTTACAATATTAAGTGCATGGGCATCAGAAGTCACAGATCTAGTCTAAATTCAAGACAGAGATAAGTGAAGTTGAGTAAATTATTGAACCTTCTCCAGGCATCATTTTTCCACCTATAAAATGGGGCAAATAATTCCTTCCATCAAGGGACACTGCAAGATATAAATATACTGTGGCATGGGAAGCATCTAGTACAAGCTGGGTTCAAAATACACTCTTCATTACACATTGTACATGTATATCACATCATTACATTGTACACTTTGAATATATACAATCTTTACTTGTCAATTAATATTTTAAATACAAAAAAGAAAAAAGAAACAACTTCCTCAGAGTCATATGATGATTCATATATGTTAAAACTTTCATCCACTTAAGTTAGTTTCATCTGGCTAAATCTACTAATGTACAAAGATTTAAATCTTCCATCATAGTCTACAGAAAGCGTTTCTTGGCTTCCTGTGGAGCCATTTGTGCCTGTACTTGAAAATAAGTCTTTGTATTTCTAGCTCCAGAACAAGACTTTGAGCCTTGCACAGATTCATTATTCATCCACAGCATTTAACATAATGTCTGGTACACTTTTATTCTATGAATGTCTGTTTGAACATAAACAACCTATTCACAAATCTTTTATTGATAATAATACACTAAGCCTCAGTTTATTCATTTATAAATGAATAAGGAAAAAGTCTCGTAGTATTGTTGTGAAGATTACATAAAAACAAACTGCATGTAAAATTTGAAGAACAGTGTCTGCGCTCAGTTAATTCCTGCTTTCTTTTAGCTTTAATTTTTAAGTCAATATACCAAATTAATTAGAATTATACATGCCTTTTAGCCATTTAGTCTTCTCACTTAAATGTTTAGGCATATCACTTATAAAATACATCCATTTAACAAATATGTTTGGTTCTTAAATACTTAACACTAATGACATGGATACTTTTAGAGGTTTCAAGGTCACAAATACTTAAAATATGCCTTCCACATAAGGCTATAAGGCTATAAAAACTCTGCATGGAATGACTTAGCCATTGATAGGCCCATTTATTCCTGAAAAAGTTCATAAGATCTAAAATTAGTGGACACATGAAGATTAACCCTGTGAAATTTTACTTCCATTTTAAAGAATTCAGAAATTTTAAACATAACTCAAAATGCATGTGAACAAACATGCAGATATTTTAAATGACCTTTTTCTTCATGTCCTCTCTAAAACTTTAGGATAAAAAATTTTGGAACTTATTAATTTCTTAGATCTCCTTCCAAGTACAAGTAATTAATTTAGTTAAGGTTGTTCAGTCCACTTCTTTTATCTTTCAAACATTTTTGAAAATTTTACCTCTCTATATTGAATAATAACAAAAATCTAGTAGGTCATATGGTTTTGGCTAATTCTGACTTTTTTCTCACTTTAAAATATTGATATTTTTAACTCAATAATTCCAAATTTAAGAACTAGTTCTAAGATAAATATTACAGACACATATACAGATTTGTATTTGAAAATTTTCTTTGTAAATGCAATTTGGTTGTATTGATTTCTTTAACTTTAATATGTACATACCACTTGGAGAATTTTTGAGTAATTTCTTAGAGCACAAGTTCATCACTATGCAAACACTTAAATTTATACTATTAAATATTATTTTTCTGATTTTCAGAAAGGTTTATAAGATATTGAAGTGAAAAAGGAAGATAGAAATTGCTTACCAATTCAATTATACTGTATATGCCAATTTGATTGTAAAGGAAAATACTATATAGACATATTATACTATACTGTCAATAGTGATTGTAATTGGTTAGTTGATAGGACTATGGTTGCTATACATATTTATATGCATTTTTGATTTTGTACAATGAACATGTGTAAGTTACTTTACACATAAAAAGGAAACATTTTTTAATGACGCTAACTGGTTATGTTGGAAAGGAAAACATTTAAATAAATTTTCTTTTTCCAAAAAGACCTTTGAGAGAATACATATAGTTGGTAAAAGTGAAGAGCAGCTTCTCTGTTATAGGCTGATCAATGTTCAAGCAATGGTAGTTCAAACTATATCTAGATTGAATACCATATAGATCTAAATTCCATGATTATTTTCCACAACTAGGTTTCCAAAATTTTTTTTTGGTATGCACATTTATAAGATAAACTATATTTTGTTTTGTTATTGCTATGTTAAAGATTATTTACTAGAATGAATAGATTTTATACTTAACAGTACCAGCAATTACTGTCTTGTTTGTGGAAATCAATTGCTATTTTTATATCAATTCTGAAGCAGCACCTAACCTGCAGAGATCTTTAATTGCTCTTTTCTACAACCCTTCCTCTAACATAAAGTCTGGATTTCATTTTCATGCTGGAGTTTTGTTGTGCAATCTCAACCTTTTGCCATGGCCATTACTTTCCACTTTTACTCATTTCTCTATTTCTGATTTTATTCCTTCTGGGCTTGATTTCTTGCTGCTCCTGACACCTGCTCCAGCCTGATAAACTGACAGCTCCAATTGTAAATCTTACCCCGATGCTGTCTTTCCCCTATGATGGAAAAAACATGTTCTGATGGGTTATAACACTTTAGCAAACATCAGGAATCCTGTCCCTTTGACTATGGAACTCAGTTGTTCAGACAAAGACATGTTGCTCCCAGTGTCTGGTAAGGCTTGCCCTGTATACCCCTGCCCCCTTTAAGCAGGCTGACTTTGACCACTCCAACAAGCTCACTTCAAGTGACATATCCTCAAGGTGACAGCCTGGATGCCTTCCTTGGTAACATTCCTAGATCTCTACAAAGGCCATGTTGTGTAGCCAGCTCTGTTTTCCTGTCAGTCCCTGTGCTACATTCCATCAGAGCCCTAGCCTAGCTATAATTACCTTTCATTATTTATTTGTTTCACAGTGTTCTTCACACTTCACAACACAATGAATTCTCTTTTTATCCACTTCATACACAGGAAATTCTCAGTAAGTACTTAGGGAGTAAATGGCCAATGAATGAAATAAGCTTAATAGGCAAAGATAAAGAGAAACTGACCCCAGGAGATTTACTTTTAAACAAAGTAAAGGACTCAAATTTGATAAGGCAAAATCTAATTCTGACTACTAAAAAAAAAAAAAAAAGCAGTCATGCAAATGAAATGTCTAAAAGTATGCCTGTGTGTATGTAGATCCCTGTACACTTCCTGTACACAGCGACATCCTCCTTGGCAGAGCACCTGCATTGGACTCTGACATTGCCCATGAATATTCTGATTATAAAATCCCAGCTTTTAGGAACCAGATGTCCTTAGCAGATTTTATTCAATTTAAGTTTTTGATTTAGTTCTCCTTTGAAAGTTCAGTGCTGAATTATCATGGATATTTCTAGCTGGGGTATTCAAGGTCTATAATTTATTTGGGGATGAAGGACACCATTTGGTATAGAGAGGAAGTTCTTGATTTCAGGTTTTATGAAACATTACCTGTTTCTTTGCTCCTTTCTTTTTCCTTTATGATCAAGACAAATGTTCAAGTGAGTCAGACACTTTTTTTCCTTTCTTCTTGCCACAAAATTCTTATTTTCCTTGTGAAAACTGACCAGCTTTCTCTTCAATAATGTACATGTGGCAGGCCCATATATTAACATGCTTCCTACAGTAAACAGCCCCAGGATGCTATAACTGGGACTCCATTTTCTAGGTTGTATTGCAGATGAGATTTTCATTATACATATGCATCATTTAAAAATAAATATGTGAGGGGTTTTATTGTAATAGAGTTAGTGCAGGGTTATTAAATAGAATTGGCAATAGAAAACTAGGAATGAGTAAAACATATACACTCATAGCTCTACAATGCAAATTCAATTATTAATATTTTGAAGTTATTTACAGTTTCTTTATGCAGCTTTATATTCTTGATAGTATGTTACACATAAATTTGGAATTTATTTTACCTATTATTACCATACTGCTTGGGTTCAAATTCCTACTTGGCTTTGGCTAGCTGAATGACTTTATTAATTTTCTTAAGTTCTATTAACTATCTTTGACTCTGCTTTCTTGTCTGTAAAATAGGGGCCATAGTGACTATCTCACAAATGTTTAAATAGTTCAGGAGGCAACCGAAGTAAAATATTTAAAATAAGTCTTTATAGTGAAAATGACAGCAATGAATATGAGGTGATGATGATGGTAATGACTGAACCATGAATGCTTTTTAAGTACCAGATACAGAGTTAGACAAATTTTTCCTCCTCAGGAGATGGAAGATAGTATAATGTTACAGGAACACTGCTGACTTCCAGGGAAGTTAAAATCTGGCTTTGGTCTTGCTACTTCAATCTGTTTAACCTTGATAATTCACTTCACTACTTTTCACATCATTGTCCAAAATATTTTAAGGGTGCTAAAAAAGATGATTGCTAATGACTTTCTGTGCTCTATGCCCAAATATATCAATTCCTAATCACAAGAGATTCTATAAATTATACCCCAAACAGAAAAGATAAAAAAGGTACAAAAAAATGATGTTTCACTAGGTAATGAATTGGCCTTGGGTGAAAGAAGCATCGGGTTTATAAACACAAGTGTCTCTTGCTTTGTTAGGGGTTTAATCCCAGATCATCTCTCTGCAATAGCTCACTATTTGGAACATTTCAATCAAGTATTTAATTGAAATGTTCATTTTTATCCTAAACTATCCCACTTTAAAATGATATACTATTGGTTTACTTTTAAAAAAATACAATAAGCAAATGCTTTATGCTTTATTTAATGGAATCTGTTACATTTCAGAAAAGGCACTTTTTATAAGGAGGGAAGAAAAGGCATCACATTTAAGTAGAGGGAGATAGGAGTTAAATTAGTGGGAAAAAAAGACTAAAAGAAATTCTGTAAGTTAAAGATTGAAGGGAAAAAGAGACACAAAATAATAAGAAGAAACAGACTGAAGCTTTAGTGTACATACATCTATGTTACTACAAAAGGGAAGGTGACCAAGGAAAGCATAGCAAAAAGTTCTCCGGGGTTTAACACAGGTGATAATGTAACTGCCCGAGCAACTCAGTCGCAGGACATATGTAAGACACCATCATGATGAAAAAAGGAATGCCAAAGAAGCAAACTCATGTGAGGAGGACCAGTGCATTTCAGGGTTGTTCTGCATGAATCCAGAGTTTGGAAGCTTGTTGGAAAGTACTTCAGCAGTCAGTAGTGAAGCTCACAAGAAAAACAGTTTTTGTTCATCATAAAACTGAGCCTTTGTGCACTGCAAGTATTTTGTTTCTTCTTCTTTTTTTAAATTATATTCACCTCATATGCCCTAAGCATTTTTTTTTAATTTTTTTTTAATTAAGTCATAGCTGTGTACATTGATATGATCATGGGGCATCATACACTAGTTTCACAGACCGGTTGACA
>CAUYPK010089410.1:0-13619 GCA_963574355.1 Loris lydekkerianus | reverse complement strand
CGGGTGGACAGAGGGACAGGTGGACAGAGAGATGGGTGGACAGAGGGACGAGTGGATGAATTGATAAGTGATGCAGCAGGGACAGCGAGACACTAATGGCAGAATATAGATGGTAGAGATATAGGTATTTATTGTAAGATTCTTGCAACTTTGCTATATGTTTGAAAAATTTCATAATAAAATATTGTTGAAAAGTCTTCTTTAAGTAGAATTGCTTTCAGTGGAAAGAGGGGGGCAGGTTTCTGGCCACTTTTCACTGGATATGGTCTTTGCTGAGAAAACCGTTGGGGGTAGTGGGACGCCCAGCTCTGCAGCATTCCGCCGTCTGTCCTCCATCTGGGGGGCACCATGGCTGCGTTCCCCGGCAGGCTTCAGTCCCAGACGTGCTCTGTGTGGCTCACCCATGGTTTCACACTTTTTGAATTAACTACTCACATTTACAAATCTGAAAAATTCTCCTAAAAATATAAACATCCAGCTTTTCTTTGAAAACAGAAGATGGGACACTGGGCCTGCGTTTCTGTGTAGCACCAGCTGATCAGAGCTGAGCCAGTCAGTCACACCTGCTCCGGCTGGCCAACAGTCCACTGCTCCCTGTCGCCTCCCACAGGCCCACTTTCCTCATTTAGGTTTCCTGCCTGGTTCCCGAAAACATTTGAATGTAGGACCCTCGATTCATTAGAATGCTTCTGTTTATCATGAACACTACAACTGTGCCTTGAAGCTGTGCTGCCTAACCCGAGGCAGTCCTAACGCCCCCTTGGTGGCTTGTCAGACACAAGTGCCAGTTTTATTTGCTTGAAAGTGTAAACTGGATCCTTTTAGAGTAAAGGTCTATTTTGTATGTTTCCTAAGTAGTAATGCCCATCAAAGGTTTGGTGTGCCCAGTAGGCTTTTATTTTATTTTATTTTTTTACTAATAGAAAACAAAACACACTTGTGGCAAAGCCCTGGGAGATCATCTCTTCCACTCCAGTCACAGCCACCTGCGCCCCTCCATCCAGGCAATGCTGACTTTGTTGTGTTAAGGCACAATGTCAGAAGGACCAACCTTGCCTTGTGCATTTGGCCCTCCCTCTCCTCCTGTGCTTTGCCCGTTTTCCACTGTAGCAGTCCTAGGTCCTCTGTTCCTCTGCTGAGACTCCTGGCATGCAGAATGGCCTCCGAAGTCCCCACCTCTCCAGAGCTGTCTGCTTCTTGTTCTTCCTGAGTCCTGGTTCTTCTGGAACTCCTAGGATTTGGTACATCTTTAGTTTGCCAAAGTTTGCTCAGGTTTCTTTCTGTTACTTGTACACAGACGCCTTTAACCAGTTCAAACTGTCAGTCATTCATTATGGATGGGGTGTGTGGTGTGAGGCAGGGATATGGCTGCAGAGATGGACAGGGCTGGGGTGGGAGCGTCTTCCATACCCACTAAGTATTTGGTGGTCAGTGGCTTCAACTATTAATGACTTTCCCTCTCAATTAATCTAATAATTGACAGGAATCATCATGTTATTCCAGTACAGATGGAAACAGGAGTAACGACAGCACGGACAATGACAGTGCCAGCACCCATGTTCACAGAGCCCTTACTGTAAGTCTGGCACACATATCATCTAATTTCACGGTCACAGGCACTCTGTGCGGGAGCTCCTGGGAGTCTGGCTATTTTACAGAAGAGAAAAGTGACATTCAGAGAGGTCAAGCTGCACAAGTAATGCCCCACAGCCAGTGCATGAGGGAGTCAGTGCTCACGCCCGGGCCCACCGGCCTGTGCGCACTCTTGCCAACTTGCTGCTCACAGACCTTTGCTGCTGAGTCATTTCCTGTTCTTTTGGTGAGTTAATCCCAGTCCCTTCCACCTTCACTTATAGATCAAGTGGCTTTGTTGTTCTTGGACTTCCCCTGGTTCTCCACCTTGGCGCTAACATGGCATCCTGAATTGGTCAGTGTTGTGAAAGGGCACACACACGGATCTGCCCAGTGTGGCCAACCCTTCAATGACGCCGTGTTCTCCTCCGTCACTAGGTGGGAGCCAGCAGTCACACAAGCAGCCTCCACCCTTTGGAGGAATGAATTCCTCTCCGTTCCAGCCAACACCACAGAATACTCTGGAAAGAAGACGGAAGGTTAGTGTTATGACGTTACTAAGCTCTCTGGCTCAGTAATGCCCACTGCATCTGAGGGCTGGGAAGGGCAGGTGCCTGATGTGGTCTCCAAACCCTTCCTAGAACAAGCAGGAAGGGCTGGCTACGCTGTCCTCCAGGGGAGGCTGACCCAGTTTGCTTCCCTCCAGCAGCGAAAGGGAGTCTGCATATGGTGGGCACCATCCAGCAAAGGACACAGACCACACAGCAGAGACAGCTAGGTCCAAGCGGCCACCTGCTCCTGCAGTTCCAAGTCTTCCTTGGAGTCAAGTTGGACAGCTCGGCTGTCCCAGTGTTCCAGGTGAGCTCTGTATTCTGACCACCCTGCCAAGGTGCCAAGTGTGTGAGTGTGGGTGTCCCCACCCAGTGGAGGCCCAAGATGACTACATCCCAAGCCAATACCCCATGGAGTGTGACAGCCACCCAGCTGACCCTGGCCAACCCAAAGAACGGTGAGATAGTACAAAAAATGGTGGTTATTGTGTGCCACCAAATCTCAAAATGGTTCGCAAATGGTAACAGGTAACCAACACAGCGAGAGAGAAGCTGGTCACATTTGGCCACTGTGACTTGGGGGTTTGTCTGTTGGAACAGTCACTGTTTGCTTCTCTGAGGTAATAGATAATTACACCAGTTGAGAGGTAGCCGTGAACTCGGGCCCTAAGACTGAGAGGGTGTGCTGGTGTGGTGGTGCCATCCTCCTTTCCTGATGGATCAGACTGGGACAGTGAATGAAGAGGAGCAGTGACAGTGATGTTAAGAATCCCAGCCTGTGACTGTAAGGGAGTCATAGTTCTTAGTGGGGGCTGGAGATCCAGGAGCGGAAGCAGATCTACTTGAGGAAGGAAACAAAGAAGAGGGGGCATTAGCGCTTTGGACTTAAGCGGCGGGTGTGAGTGTGATGGGAAAAATACACTGTGAGCTTGAGTTTGCTGCCCTGAGGAAAGGCCACGCTGGAAATGAGTGGAGAAATGACAGCCAGCTCCACGGGACAATGACCCCCAAGGAGAAGGGGAGGGAAAGGGAGAATGAGGCTGAGGGATACCATAGCGCTGTCCCCATAGGAGGGGCCCTGGGAACCAGCAGTCAGGGAAGGAGATGACAAAGAGATGGTTCTCCAGAGCCTGAGGTCGGAGAATTTCATTCATTGGGTACTTGGTATCAAAGCCTGTGGCAGTGCTTAGGGGGGCCTTAGAGAAGGACCCATCTCAAGGCAGAGGCAGTGGTGAGCCAAAGATATTTAATCTCCTCCCACCCATCCTTCTGTCCATCCCTTCATTTTTCCATCCATCCATCTATCCCTCCCTCCCTAGTATGGCCTGCCATAAGCCAGGCATGGAGATAATAGTGGGGAGCAAAACAGATTTGTTTCTGCCTTTTGTTGGGAGCCCTCATGGCTCACTCCAAACCTGGGATGCTCAGATTGCATAATAAGTTCTCTCCTGCACACAAAATGGCAACAGTAGAGCTAATGTTCTCCCTCTGTGGAGCACTGGCTTGGGGCCAGCCACCGTTCCTCCTGTGGTATCTACTTATACCACTTAATCCCCCCAACAACACTGTGCAGCAGGGACTGTTTTAAGGTGAGGCAGCCAAGAGTTTAGACGTGCTGAGGCCAAGGGAGAATGAACATCTGGTTAGAGCATCAGGTGGCCTTGGGGACCACACTCAGGCTATTGTCTCCTAAGCTGATGGCCACCCACCAATGTCCTTGTGGGCACTTTAACCTACCACCAGGCCCTCTCCACCTCCCCTGGCCTGATCTGGATGTCAGAATTTGATTTCTCACAGAAGCAATGCTATGGATTATTTTGGGGAGAACTGGAAAGTGAAAATGGTGGCACAGTCCAGATACTTTATTGGAGAAAGAGACTGGATCTGTGGGTTGACTTTAAAAACAATGCCCGTAGTTTCTATGATAAAATGTATTCAAACTACAAACAACTGACTTGCAAACACAGTCCTGGAATGCAGCCTGTGTATAAATCAAAGACTGTAACTGTACAAATTGTTTATTTTGAATATGGACCTATCCTTTTCTTGCTCTTGTATTTTCTCTTACTTTTTTCTTTTCATTGTGCTGTGCAAAGACCCTCACATTTCCCGTGTTAGCTAATTGGCAAAACCACATTGTCCCCTAGCCAAGTACACATTTTTGTAATTACCCCCTTGAGAGTCATTTCATCACTACGGAAAATGTAATTTTGTTTTCTTAAGTGACGGATGTGTTTATCCAGGGACTCCAAGTGGGCTCAAGGGCCTTGGCCAGATGGCTCCAGGTGCCCTCAGTGTAACATGAGGTGCTGAACCTGATGGCCCTTGCTGAGCTGTGTGACTCACAGTTTGAGCCAGTGTGCACAGACGTGTGGCTGCATGCTCTGCACATGCTGAGCTGGACACATGGCTCTGCTCCCTGGATACCTTAGATGGCATTTAAGGTGGGGGAGGGCTGGCTACCACTGGAGCTGTGGTTGGGTCCCCCAGCCAGATGTGAGTCATGCCTATTTTTAGTATACCACTCACCCAGGTGGGGTGGGCTCCACCTAACTGCTCTCTGAATTCTGTGCCTCTGTTTTCTATGTCAATTGGCTAGACCAATGAGGACTTGACATTTTCCTCTGCACATGTGACTCTTAACAAGGCTGGCAAAGAAGGGAAGGAAAAGTAGCCATTTTTTGGAGCTGGTGACATTATGAGAGTAACATTGGTTGAGTGGCTCTATGCACTCAGCAAGCCACTGGCTGGACTATAGATGGCAAATAGCAGTGCAGGTGCCATCACCACACCACTCGTTTTATGGAGATAGATGTGACTGACTTCCTGTGCATGAACCCACAGCATCAGAAAGAGTGCCAGGTCGATTAGCCATGTCTGTCTCTGAGGTCCTGGGTGGACGGGCACTGGTGTACCATTTACTCACTGGCAGAGTTTATTAGCATAGACAGACCGTGTTCATTGGGGTTCCTCAGAAGCAGACCAGGACGAGGATTTGAGTTTCAGTTCACGTGGGAGGCAATCCCAGGAGGAACTGGCAGTGGGGCCATGGGACAGGGTATGTGGACAGACAGGTGACCATGGTGGGCCCCGGGGCTCAGTCCCATTGGAAACCTCTTGGGGACTGTGTGGAACATGTTCCAAGGTTGTCCTTTTCAAGGCGTGAGGCAGTGGGTATTGATGCCCCATCTCAGCCTGTCATTGACTCAGGGCTGCTCATGAGCTGTTGGTGTCCAGCACTTTTGTCCTGTGTGTGTGGGGGCCATGCTAGTTCTTGTGTCCAGTTCTCAGGCTGAGAGCTACAGGGCTGTGTGGTAGGCAGTGAGGGAGATGCAGGACCTGAAACCTAGGCAGATTATAAGAGTCTCTGTTGTCAAGGACAAGTTGGGACAGTGTCATGACATGGAAAGAGTGCCTGACCTGGATCTGGGTAACCTGGGTCCCCACCCCTGCCTTGCTGTGTTGCCTGGATGAGCCCCCTACTTCTCTGGCAGCCACAATCCCTGCCCTGTTACCTCTAGGGGGTTGCTGTGGGAATGAAATGAGGTAATGTCTATGAATTAACACTGTTAATTTTAGAGGTCTATGTGAAAGTCTGTGTGATTATAAATTTTGGCTGCCTGCCTCCCTTCCTTGTAGTGTAACCTAGACCAATGCTAATCATGAGCTCCTGGCTCCACCCCCGCATGGGTGGGCCAATGAAGAGCTACTTCTTCCCCTTCTACAACCATTGGCTCAGGAAGGGCACATGACCCATGTGGAGCCAATCAAAGTCTTCCTTGGGATTGATATGTGGTCCCTGGGAGACAGAAGCCTCTGGTCCCTATGGTGGGAGGCTGTGAGTCTGAGGTTGCTGGTGGTCACTGCATGGTGCTAGTGGAGAGGAGCTGACTGGAGAGTAAATTAAAGAGAGCCAGGCAGAGCCAAATAGGGATGGGAGACACAGAGAGAAAGAACCTGACAACTTTCATTGGGTCTAGCCGAAACTAAAACTGGTGCTTGACCAGTTTTGTTGGGTGAGTCTTTTTGCTTTAGTTGTTGGTACTGAGGCTCCTGTGATTTGCAGCAGGAACTCCATTAACTCAGGATAGAGACATTTGAAATGACTGTGAGCCTGCTGGACAGGCGCTGGGTTATATTTGCTGCTGTTGAAGGATCACAAAGAAGCCACTTCTGGGAGGAGGCCCCATGTTAGCTGATCTCCCCCTAGGCATGGTAGAGATGTCTTTGCAACTTTTCTCCCCACCCCATCCACCGAACCCCTGACTTCCCCTTAGGCATGTCCCTCAGTCCCTTGAGGCCCCCTTATGTCCCCTCTCCCTGCAGGGCCTCTGTGCTCCTCAGGCTGCTGGTGTCTGTGACTCACCCCCCGCCTGCTGCTGACTTAGCAGGAGCCTCTCCCATGGGATGCATCCTCCGTTTTGTGGTAAAGTCTGGTTTTCTCACATTTCCCTCGCAGGAAACCCTGCTGGGGGAGGATGGTGATGAGAAGCCGGGCGTCAGAGGTCTGGGTTTGGTGGGTTGGGGAAACCACTCCAGAGTCTTGCCATGCTGAAATGCACTCTTAAAGTGCATGCTGAAATGCCTTCTGTTAGACAGCCTATCACCATTTTACCTCATTAATATTTTCAGTGACCATGGTGCAGGTTTAGCCTGTGATCTTTCAACCCTGAAGGTCCTACTGAGATACTAGCACCCTAGTGCTATAAGCAGGGCCTCATCAAATGTTTGAGAAGTTGGGGGGTCTGGTCCTAAATCCCACGGTGACCACCCCCTTGGCTGTGCCCTGCCTCCCGCTCCCCAACCTGCACCTTCCTCTTCTCGCCACCGCCATCTGATATACCCTCCTTCCTGTCCCCATCAGAAAACATGCTCTCCCTGGGGCTCCTTCAGGGCCTAGATCCCTCCCCAGACTGTCCTGGTTTTCCCAAAAAGTCCTTCCCGAAGTTCCCCTTGTCCTCTGTCATGACTCTAAGTTTCCAGGGGGTGGGGAGGAGAGAGGATGCAAAGTGCTAAGTGTGTCCTGTCTGCTTAGCACTGAGCAACCTGCCTGGTACATAGGTAGGTGCTCACTAAGTAGGGCTGAGTAGCACTCTGCGGGGTCACCTCCCCATCTCCCAATAGGACTGGTCTTCCTGTGTGACCCCAAGAGGAGGTGGTTTGGAAAGACTCAGCAATACCGCCAAGGGGCAGGGCCACCTGCACGGGAGGGAGCCTGCCAGACAGGCCAGCAGGAAGCGGGGCTGCTCAGGGGAACCTGCCTGCTCCAAGTTAACTGTCCAGGATGGGGTAGCGGGGGTGGTGCTGTCCAAAGAGCCTTAAGTGCGTAAAGTGTTTGCAGAGATGCTTCCCAGATGTTTTTCATTTTCACAGGGGACTGAAGAGGAAATGGGCCTCAGCTGCAGCTGGAGGAGTCTTGTATTTAAAAAGTGAGGGAGACACTGTCACGCCAGAGGCCGATGCTGGATGGGTCCCCAAACGCAATGATGCTTCTTTGGGGCTGTGTGACATGGGCTCCAGAGGGAGGGGTTACCTCAGAAATGGTTGACATCAGAGCTCACGGGGGTGGGGAGCAGAGAGGAGCTGGGCCTCAGCCTCCAGGGCAGGAAGGTCAGGAATGTTCTCTCGCTCTGCTTCCTGCCTGCCACTGCCCTAGACTAGCAGTGGAGGCCTGAGCCACGAGGGGGGTGATGTCAGGACACGCCTGTGTGGGCAGTTTTGTCTGATCCCTTTCTCAGTTCCGAGGGCTTAGATGTGCCCATGGCAGGACCAGACAACAGGGGAAGGGACAGCTTTCAGCCTGCCAAAGGTTACAGTCATTCTGTAAGGGAACAGAGGGAGCTAAGCGCCACACACGTTACCTATTCAACACTTTTTACAGCAAGATATGAGCAGTGCCACACACTCACCCAGCTGGTTTCTTTTTCTTTTTACATTATTTTTTTTTATTGAAGTAAAATATACACATATAATTTATTAATACCTTTATCAAACAAAAGATCAGTCTAGTCAGAGCAAATGTGATTTTTTTGAGGGAGAATCTTGCTCTGTCACTCAGGATGGAGTGCAGTGGCCTCATCACAGCTCACAGCAGCCTCCAACTCCTAGTCTTAAGCAATGCTCCTGCCTCAGCCTCTCAAGTAGCCGGGATTACAAGCACTACCATGCTGATTTTTGACAAAGGTGCAAAAGCAATCTGGTGGAGGAAGGCCTGTTTTAACACGTGGCACTGGAGCAATTAGACATCCATAGGCAAAAAAAAAAGAATGTCAACCTAGACTTCACAGCTTATGCAGAATTTAACTCAAAATGGATCACGGACTTATGCAGAACATAAGACCATAAAACTCTTATCAAAAACACAGGAGAGAATCTTCAGGAACCAGGCCTAGGTGGAGAGTTCTTGGATTTGGACGAAAAGCATGATCCGTCCAGGGAAACAGACACACCTTGAACTTCATCAGAACAGTGACTCTTGCTCTAGGCAGCATCCTGTTTAAAGGAAGGAAGGAAAAGCATCAGAGACGGAGAACATGTTTGCAAATGCCAGGCCCCCAAAAGAGCGGCGTCTAGAACACTGAAGAACTCCCCATGTTGAATGCTGGCGGGTGATGGTCCCAGAGGGCTGGGCATCCAGCACTGCTCTGACCACTAGAACCTTCTGCAGGGAAGGGAATGTTGGCTTCACTGTCCACTGTGGATTGGCCTAAGGGTGGACACCTGGCCCAGGCTGGTCCCTAGCAGCACCTCTTTCTGCTGCCCCAGGGCCATGGCCTGAGACCCAGGGTGGGGAGGTCAGCAACTGTTAGGCCAGGTACCTTGTGGTGTCTCACTGCCATGCATGGTTGGGGTGGACGAAGAGTGAGCTGAGGAAGGGCCAGGACGCCTGTGGGTGCTGAGGGGTGTCCAGCTCCTGCCTCCTTCCCGCTTGCTGTCTCACTGTGGGTCAGCTGCTGGAATCTTCCTCACCACCTTTGTGGGGAGGAGGAGCAGAGCCTGCTGGCCAGTCAGCACCTGACCCAAAATTAGCACAGGGCCCCGGACGCCTCCTTGCGCCTGCTCTGTGGCCAAGTTTATGCTTCTCCCCAACACCATGATGTCTGCTTTGGGAAAATGTTTTCAGCACAGATGTGTGGATGAGAGGTGCTGTGAAATGGCCTGAATCGGGATGTAAGAAGATATGACATATCTGCTGGAGATCAGAACTCAGATGGCCATGGTCACATCATATCCTCACGGAATCCACAGCCACATCTCATCCCAGGTCTGGCTGGGGAGCACCCGCCTCCCTGAACCCGGCTCTGCCCTGATTGGTTCTTCTCAACATGGTAGCCGGAACCAATCCACTGGACAAGGCCGGCCCTTTCCCTCCTCTGCTGGTGAGCCTGGGGCCTCCTTCTTACTCTGAGGGCCTCTGTGCCCTGGCTGCACTTTCCGACCTCACTTCCAGAACTTCCTGTGTCCTCTCTCTGGTCCGGCCTCCCTGGCCTTGGCTGCTGCTTCCGAAGTCTCCCTGTCCCCTCACCATTCCTCTGCCCACTGCTCTTTCCTGACCTGTTCTTGTGGCCCTAACACACCTCAGTGGCCTTCACTTACTGATCTGGCTCTCCCTCTAGCACGGACCCTCGCTGATGGTGGGGATCTTAGCCTATCTCCCCATCTCCTAGGACATGTCACAGAGCAGCATCTGACATGTAGGAGGTTCTTGACACAGCCTTGGTGAAGGGATGACCAGACTGAGTGCCGTGCTCAGGACACGATACGGTCATTTTGGGCATGAGAATAATCAACTGGACCAGCATCAGAAAAAAGGCAGGACAGTGCGTTCCACTGGCTCGAGAGCTCTGGGAAGCATCGATGGTGGCGTTTGGTGGTGTTTGTAGGAACAGCAGAGAAATTGATGAAAGCAATCGGTGTGGCCTTTTTAACAATGGGAAGACCCCAGACTGTGAGCCTTATGGGCTGACAGCTGTAAACACAAGTGTGAGCAGATTCCCCAGCTCAGTGTGGCTCCTGCCAAACCGGAAACACTTGGGTTCTCTGAAAATGCTTTTCTTATCTTTGACAAAAGCGCTAACTTTGAGGATCTTGCTGTGCACTTTGCAAAGTTGGGGGAGATGTCCAGGACCCCACAGCACCCCTGGCACACAGGGCTGTCTCTGAGCTCATGTGGGAAAGGGTGCAGCGTGCAGCTGAGCTGGTATAAGGGAGAGAGACAGGGCTGTCCTGGAAGGGGGTGGAGAGGAGCCTGGAGGGCCAAAGGCCTTGACCCCACCCTGCTTGCCCTGCCACAGACCACACTTGCCCTCTCCCTGTGACGGTGGGAAGAAAATAACAAGAACAGTTGAAAAAATAAAGCTCCCCTCCCTCTTACAAACGTGCCGCGGACGTATGTTTTTCCACTTTTTTTTTTTTTTTTTTTTTTATTACAAAGATCAGTCTCCCCACTCTTGGCATTCTGAAGGGGAATTTTATTTTCTTTCTGTTCTGGGTGTTCTCTTCCAGCTTGGTAAAGAATCTGCTCAGATCAGGAAATATTAAGGGACCAGAAGGAACACTCATACCCAGAACTTTCCAGGTGTGGGGGAAGGCCTTTTTGGGCCTGAGCCTGGCCCAGCCTCACTGTCGTCCTGGGATGAGTCCCGGGTGGTGGCTCCAGTCTGTGGCACACATACGCCACAGGTTCCAGCCACCCCAGCTGCATGGGTCTTGTGGAGAGAGGAGCTGTCATCACTATGCCCAGCCCAGGGACTCAGAAGCCCTCTTCTGTGCTTGAATTATAATGTCACCGGTTATTGGGGCTTCCTGGTAAACGATTACGCTGGGGTCTGGGCCCTGAGCACTGTGCCCAGCTTCCCTCCCTGTTTCCTTAAGAACTCTCTCACCAGGGCAGGCCTGAAGTTAAAGACTTTAATGAAATGTTCCCCTGCCAGCCCAGAGAGACTGTGTCCCCAGCCTGCCTTGGGAATCCTTCCTGGAGGGCAGTGTGAGTCCTATGCCCCCTGTCCTAGTCTCATCCTTGAGGAAAAAACACCCTAACTGTTATGGTTTTATGTCTCTTGCCCCATGAGTTACTGGGACATGGCCCAGCCAGAAGCAGCTCTGGGGTCCTCCTGCCTGAGTCAGGCCAGTCTGCTGTCCCCAGGCTCCTGCCCATACTGAAACCCCTCACTCAGCTTTGTCAACTGCCAGCAGAAGGGAGGACTGACTGGCTGTTTCCAGGGGAAGGGCCACCCTTGTGGGGAGGGGGAAGCTCATGTCTCCTGCCTGGGAGAGCTCTGGAAGGGCAGGGTTCACAGCTGCACCCTTAGGGGTGAGAACAACTCAAGACTCACTCCAGTGCCTCTAGTTCCAAAGTAAGTCTCCACTGACAGAAAGGTTCTTGGATTAAAGAAAAGACCTTTGGAACCTACAGATGGCTCAGATCCAGGCACTGCTTCCCACCTGTCCTTGGAGGCCG
Source organism: Loris lydekkerianus (assembly GCA_963574355.1). NCBI lineage: Eukaryota > Metazoa > Chordata > Mammalia > Primates > Lorisidae > Loris > Loris lydekkerianus. The sequence goes on along the minus strand of CAUYPK010089410.1, from coordinate 2,036 downwards.
GTCCTGTCTCATGATCTTTGGGTGCTTAGTTGTGTTACTGGAACATGCAGGAGCCTGTGATAGAGCAAACATTGTCACTGACTGGGCCTTGTGTGGGGAAGCTGCCTGGTTGGTGCTCTGCGCTGGGGAGGCTCAGTGGGTGTTTTATCTCAAGGGCCGGTTCCTCCCACCCCAGCCTTAAATCACCCAGGCTGCTGCTATTTCCTCTTTTGGGGAGATGTTTACTTCTTGGTGAGGAAGATGGTATACCCAGGGCACTACTGACAGAGCCTCAGAAGAGTCTCTGAGGGACCATCTGGGAGGTCTATAGAACGGGCCCGATGCAAGAGGGGTACCAGAGAAGGACCCCAGGTCCAGGGAAGTGTGGCACTGCCCCCTCCCATTATGAAATTCAAACAGCCACACAAGCATCAGCTGCGATCTGGGAAGTATCCTCTCACTCTCATCAGCTGGTAACCTTGTTTTCCCCATGCTGTTTCCATTTCGAAGGCTCTGTGTCTCCTCTGGAATAGTTAATACACTGAAGTGTCATGAAAAAGTCTTTGAATTTTGTTACAGTCAATACCAAATGCGTTTGGATTTATTTTTCTTAGTTGAAAAAATAAAGCCTATTCATCGAAACCACTAATGTGACACTGTCTTAACAGTAACCATTCTCAGAGGCTGATTTGATTACCATAGTTTTGGCTTTTCCTAATGAGTCTACTCCAAATGTTTATCTTTGCATTTTGCTCTGGTGTGAAGAGGGCTGCTATGGTGTCTGAATATTTGTGTCCACACCAACTCCATCTGTTGAAATCTTAACTCTCTTGGCAATGGAACAGGAGGTGGGATGTTTTTGGAGGTGACTGAGTCATGACTGGGAATAGTGTCTTTATCAAATGTGCCCACGGGAGCCCATCTGTCCCTCTGTCACCCAAAGACAAAGTGGGAAGGTGGCATCTATGAACCAGAAAGCCCATCCCAGACACCACGTCTGCTGGTGCCTTGACCTTGGACTTCCATTCCAATAACTATGCCAAGTAAATGTCTACTGCTCGTAACCGACCCCATTTATGGTGGGGCAGACTGAGCAGACCAGGATAAGGGCTCTATTTCTGTAACATTATAAAGTGAAAGCAACTTTATATTTAGGTTTCATCACTTATTGATACTTTTGATAATTCACGTGCATTGATATTAAACTTTCATCCACAAAAGTTGACTTCTATTCAGAGTATCCCAAAAGTGTCCCTAAAGTTGGCATACATATGGAAAATGGGAAATTGTAGCTAAATGTATTTATGAAATATTCATTACAAAATTTTACAGAATACTTACAAAATATTCTCTATGTGTTGGCTACCTCTTTCTAAAATTTTGTAGTGAATGTTTTATAAACTGAAATACATTTAGCTACAATTTTACTTCTTTCCCTCAAGTAAGGCTGCTTTTGGGACACCCTGTATTGTTAGCACAAAATGAAGTTGTATGACTTGATATTAAAACTCCTTTTACTCTCTCTGTAGTTAGGAAACGTTTTTATTTAGAAAGACTAACAGTAGCATAAAAGCCACACCACATGTGGATTTTTGTAAGACAAACCCTCTGCTGAAAAGAATAAGATTGGGAGGGTCTCCCACTCTGGGCGTCTCGGTCTGCAGCCCCCTCCTGTCCGCCCTCTGTCCTTCACGCCATCCCCCCTGGTCAGTCTCTTACACATCTCATCTCTTCTTGGCCTCAGTTGGAAAAACCTGAACCAATGAACCTCTTGTAACAAAATGTGTATATTTTTACAAATATCTTGTGTCAGGGTCATAAAAATGACCCTTGGTTGGAGAACATCTGACCCCTATTCAAGTTTTCTGGTGAAGGTTGTGCAATTCTGCTCTGAGTCAATTCTTATTGTCAAACGGGCACCTCACAGAAGGTTGCTCTTCCTTTTCTTTCCACCCCTCCCCTTCCAGCAGAGAACACGGCTCCAAGATGTTCCCACTGTGGGTCCCGCTTTGGTTCTGCCCAGGTGTTTTCACTTTCTCTGCAGGACGGGCTCCCTG
>CAUYPK010089408.1:0-12767 GCA_963574355.1 Loris lydekkerianus | reverse complement strand
TTAGCTAAGTATCTCAGGAATGGAAGAAAAAGTACCCAATGTACTCAGCCCTACTATGAAACTAAATTATAGCTTTCACATGAAGGCTATAACCCAGCTATAGCACAAGACTATGGGGAAAGGGCCAAGGAAGGGGAAGGGAGGGGGGAGGTTTTGGTGGAAGGAGGGTAATGGGTGGGGCCACATCTATGGTGCATCTTAGAATGGGTACAGGCGATTGCACTAATATACACAGCTATGATTTAACAATTAAAAAAAAAAAATAAAAAAATAAAAAAAAATAGTCCATACTACCCAAAGCAATCTACAGATTTAATGCAATCCCTATTAAAGCACCTCAGTCATACTTTAATGATCTGGAAAAGTTAATACTTCGTTTTATATGGAAACAGAAAGAAACTTAAATAGCCCAGACATTACTCAGAAATAAAAACAAATCAGGAGAAATCACGCTACCAGACCTCAGACTATAGTATAAATCTATAGTGATCAAAACAGCATGGTACTGGCACAAAAACAGAGGTAGATATATGGAACAGAACAGAGAACCAAGAGATGAACCCAGACACTTACTGTCATTTGATCTTTGATAAGCCTATCAAAAATATAAACTGGGGAAAAGATTCCCTATTTAACAAATGGTGCTGGTTGAACTGGCTGGCAACTTATAGAAGACTGAAACTCGACCCACACCTTTCACCTCTAACAAAAATTGACTCTCACTGGTTAAAGGACTGAAATTTAAGACATGAAACTATAAAGATTCTTGGAGAGAGAGCAGGGGAAACACTTGAAGAAACTGAAGTGGGAGAACACTTTATAAGAAGGACCCCCCAGGCAATTGAAGCAATACCAAAAATACATTACTGAGATCTGATCAAACTAAAAAGCTTCTGCACAGCCAAGAACACAGTAAAGTAAAGCAAGTAGACAGCCCTCAGACGGGAGAGGATAGTTGCAAGTTATGTTTCTAACAAAGGTCTGATAACCAGAATCCACAGAGAACTCAAACTTACTAATAAGAAAAGAACAAGTGATCCCATTTCATTGTGGGAAAGACACTTGAATAGAAGCTTCTCTGAAGAAGACAGGTGCACGGTCTACAGACACATGAAAAAATGCTTATCATCTTTAAACATCAGAGAAAGGCAAATCAAAACCACTTTGAGATACCATCTAACTCCAGTAAGAGTAGCCCACATAACAAAACACTTTTGCATTGCTGGTAGGAATGCAAGCTAATACATTCCTTTTGGAAAGGAATCTAATGTAGATCTGCCATTTGATCCTGCAAGTCCTAATTCTCCTTGTCCCCAATATTAATGTCTAAAAGCTCCAAAAAGAAATTTGAAAGCCTCCAAGTGTAACAGCTGATACAGATGATGATCATGTGAACAATCACAAATGCTGTTGTTGTTGCCAGTTATAAAGCTCATGATGGGCAGAAGCTGGTGAGAACGACCTCACAAGGTTTGATTTAGATCACTCAAATTTCTGAGCCTTCTACAAGAATTCCGCCACACTGAAAATTGTGGAGAAGAACTTTAAAGCTTTGAAATGACATTTTAGGACCAAGACCAGCCTTGTCAAATTTAATGACTGGCTTCTTTAATTTATACCATGACTTCTACTAAATTCTTATCCCCAAATCTGACCCAAATCCTCCTGATCACTAAACAAAAGTGGCAAAACTAGGTTCCACCTGACACAGGACAGTGGAAGAAGAGTGGGCACTTCCAAGAGCAAATAGCAGCATGACTACTCCACGTTTTCTCAAAGAGTGAAAGTTGTATTCACCAAATACAATGCTCACTCCATGCAGACAGGGCAATGCCTTTCTACCATTAAGAACAGCTTCACCTCTGCATTTTGCAAACAATGGTAGAAGGGGAAGGTGTGGTCAGTGCAGCATGGGACCACAGTGAGAGATGGGGGTATCAGCCCTCAACAGAGGCAGGAGCAACATGTCCTAGAATCTGGAAGATATGATGAATGCAGAATATCAGGATAATATAGGATAAAGGATGGTCTCTAGAAGGAAGTGGTATCTGAGCTGGTGCTCCATGAGGAGGAACAACAGTTCCCCAGGAAGACAGCGGGGCAACAAGAGGCAAAACAGAGACACACATGAGTATGAGGCTGCTGGGGAGAGGTGACCGGCACTGTGTTCGGAGCAATGGGAGCCACAGAGAAAAATCCATGGTACAGAGCTCTACATGGGAGAGCTACCAGGGTCAGACCGCAGAGGGCCTAATACCCTGTGCTAAGAACCCTGGATCCTTCCCTATGCGCACTGAAAAGCTTCTTTTCTTTCTTTTTTTTGTCAAGGAAGAAAGCATTTATTTCAGACAATGCATCATCAACTGGGAGTGGGGGAGGCACAGGCTACCTCAAATCCATCTTTCAAATTAGCAGGGTTAAATGGTTTTACGGAGGTGAAAATGAATAACACATAGAGGGAGTGTACTTGTATGTTTGGGGTGGAATGGAAGGCACCCAAGTGCAGTGGGGAATCTTGCTAGTTCATGCACCCCATAAACAGAAAATGGTGGGTGAATACCTCCCCAGGGTAGGACTTTCAGTATTATAATGAGCTAGGGATTAACATTGTTCATTCTTTCACCCTTGTGCGTAGGTTCAGTGGCTCTTGCTCACAATCTGCAGTTGTGTATCACTTAACTTTCTCTGTATATTCTGGTAGAGTAAGGTGCTGTAGTTATCTCAAGGCTTCAAGGTTCTGCTGTTTCCACCAAGCCTCCAGGCCTGTCTGCCAACCATCTATAAACATGAGAGCCAAGTTCAACACTTTCATGACAGCTTCTTTTACAAAGCTGTCGATGGTCATGATGTAGTTGTGTAAGCTGTTTATAAAATGTATGAGCTTCACTCCTAAGAGGAACATCCGATGAATCTGCCCTCTTACTGGTTCTGTGCTCTGAACTGAGCAACTGTGTCTTGTTCATGTAGAAGGTTTTCTTTAAGTTGTGGTTTTTCAGCAGTACTAACCAGTTCACCAGAGTAAAACATCTAGACTGTATTTTATCCACTTTATTTGCAATAAGAGAAGGAATAACTGATTATAAACTTTTTGACATTCCAAACTTATAACAATGTCCAACGTCCACCTCATGATCTAAGATATGAACGGGTAGTTTCTTCTTAGCTGTGTCCACATTTTCAAAAGATACAATAGACGTGAACTATCTTCAGGATAATGCTGTCCTACTGCTTCTTGGAGTTGGACATTAAGACAAGACACATTGTACCATGTTTCCTTTTCTCTTATTTATCAAAAATTGATGTGCAGAAGTCATACATGGAATCTCCACCTTCCATTAAGAATTTCCATTAAGAAAAATTCCTCATGGCCTGCAAGTACTCTACCAACCTATAATCTTTTTTAAGAGTCTGTAAGATTTCCACAGCAATCCAGATACTGCTTATCACAGCAATCAGGATACTGCTTATATGAGGATAGAGGCACGATCTCAGTGTTAATTCAAAAGTCTGGCACATCACAGATTCCAATGATCTATCCACACAAACATCTCTACGAGCCAACTTCTCATGTAAGTCACTCTGCTCCAAAGACAGCTTCATGAAGTTAATGGTGAGCAGGGGATAGTGAGTATCATCCAATTCCAGATGCCTTTCGGCAATGGACTGCCTGTTGACTAGGTTCTCTTTGGTTGGTTCTTGCTCAATAAGAACCTGTGGAGTGGAATCTTCTCCAGATTCCAGAAAGAAAGTGTACAAACTTTTCTTTCTGCATCTCTGGCAGCTGCCTGGCTTGTGGTGCTCTCTGCACACTGCAGGCTCTTCAGCAACTGCATTGACTTGCCAGCCATTATGACCTGCTTCAGTACAAGTTTGAGAAAGGACCCATGGAGTGCTGCCTGCCGGAGGGCTCCTGGTCACTGCCAGAACTCACACTAGCATTATCACTTATTTTTGCCTTCATTTTCTGTCTCTTCTGATAACACTGTACAATGTGTAAGTAGCATACTAGAAGTCTCTGTGATTTACCAGAACATCTTTGGTTCTCTGGATGATGAACTCCCTCGTGTCATCCCACAGTGCCTGTGCACAATCCCCCATCTGCAGGTAGGGCCATACTATCTCCACCCAGAGAGAAAACAGGTGAGAGATGGTTTGCTCAGGGCTTCTCCAAAATTGTCATATTCAAGAATGGCCTTGTACAGGCTGCTGAGCAGGTGAGATGCCCAGATGACATTTCAAGTGTCAATACTAAACACATTGTGTAGAACCTTGAGCTGAGCCAATCATGGTGACAACTTATCCACCACTATTGTGAGAGTTATCATAGTATCATCATTGATGATGCACTTTTCAAATTCCTAAATTCTTCTTTGAAATTAATGAAATATTTGTACAGGGCCTACATGAAAGCATGGTAGTTTCTGAAGGGAACTTCAGGTGACTTCTTAGGAACAGGACCATTTCCACGTGGCATGCTTTCAGAGCTGTGTCCCATGACTTCATTGATGAACTCTTGGGAGTCGAAACACCACCTGGCCATATGCTGCCATTTGTTCCAGCACAAACCATAAACAGTGATGTGTCAAATGAGTTACCATAATATTGTTCCTCACTGTTATCTAACCACTATTACCTGTATCAACTGAAATATAAAGAGTTTTCTCACCACTGAAAGTAACCACAGGGTTTCCCAAATAACTTGTGTCTCAGTAACAAAGACCCTGTCATCCGGAACATAGAATGGATCATTGCTATGCAAGTGTTAGTCCCAGATGGCAGCTAAATTAGAGCGTGAATGTAAACTATGAGGAAAGAGTGAGGGCCTAGCTGTCCAGTACTGACAGACTACATGCTATTCCAGCCAGCTTCGGTCATCTGGTTCCTCTGATTTCCAGCTGACACAAGGAGTCAGTTTTCTGTTTTGATCTTGTTCTTCTACTGGTGTCCTGTCTCCCTGAATTCCAGAGTCCTCTCTGCTTAAGGGCTGTTGATCATCTCTGTCTTCACTTTCTTCAGACCAAATTGATGTGTCCACATTTGGATCAAAGTCAATTTCTTCACCTTCCATCAAGCATTTCACCCAGTCAAAATCTTCTTTCTTTTCACTTCTTTATCTCCTGGTGTTTCCACATAATTGCTGTTTGAAGGAGAATCAGACAGACATAGAAGAGACAGTATAGAATAATGTGCATCTGTCTTCATTTCCTTTATGCTAGGAAGTGATGTATTTAGAAATTCTTCAGCTAATCTCTTCCAATTAGCAGCTTTGCTAAGATCAGAATGAATGATAAATTTGTCTTTTCTGTTTTGTGGCTGTTGACATCCAAGAAACAATGAAATATGAAGTTGAACCAGGCGAAGTTTAGGGTCAGGTGGAAGTTGGGGTCTCCTCATCCTGGATCCAGCGACATGCCAGATGAGCACAAGTCACACTCCTGCTCTCAGTCCTGGTGGCTGCAGGATGGCCTAGGCCATGCCATGCCTCCATGAGCTAGGGGCTGTTCTCCACTCAGAAGCCACTAAAGCAGGTTCTCAACGTGTGGGTCATGACCCACAGGAACTGTATTAAAGGGTTGTGGCATTAGGAAGGTTAAGAATTACTGCTCTAAGGTTTATGAATCTCAGATGTGGCATAAATGTCCCAGAGGGAGAGAGTGGAAGAAGGGAGGCCCAGTGGGGAGGTGCTATCATTCTAGACAGCAGACAGCAAGGCCTGCGCCAGGAAATGGCTACGGTGAAAAGCAATGGGGCATTTTGGAAAGAGACTTAGAAAGTCATGAAGACTGAACACAAGGGAAAACTGAAAATGATTGACAATCAGAATAAAACTCACTGAGTTGACATTTACAGACAGATTGTGAAATGAGAATCACAAAAGAAAAGCAATTTTGATTTCAAACTAATTTAGGAAAAAGACAATGCAGAGGAGAAATAAAGATGAGCTTTGGATTCAGAGATGCAGACTTTGGTCTTAGCTTTGTATCCATTTCCTCATCTGTGAAATAAGACTAATGGAACCTGCCTGGCAGCACTGTGAATGGGAACAATGAAGTATCAAAGTTTGTGATGGGCCGGTTCCTATGAGCAGTCAAGCAGTACACTAACTAGCAATGAACAGGTGCGGTCTCTACAACAAAGCAGTGTTTAGGTTACCTAGAAACCGCTCCTCCTGTAACTTCCTGAAGAAGGCGGCAATGATGAGGAACAAACTCCAGGAGTTTACTGTACATGATCTGAAGGCCAGTGGGATGAGAGCCAGAAGAGTGCTCTGCAATCACCTAAGTAAAAAGAGTATCGTTTTTTAAAACATTTTAAAAGAGAAGCATAAACTATACACTTTATGAAAAAAAAAGGAAAGAAAAAAAAGGAAAGAGGAAAAAGAAAACTAAAAATATGCTTCCTCATACTCAAGTCTCCCCCTCAGTTGACATGTTTTCTAAACAGTGAGACAAATAAGTTCCACTGAAAACTAGCTCCTAGAATTAGGCTGACATGGGCAATCATAGGGAGAGGTGACAGAGATTGACCTGAAACTGATAAGCCACACACACAAATTCATTTCCCTTTGAGTATGACATAAAACACCTGTTTAAAGAAGATTAAAAGCAGAGCACACATTCCCCCACTACAACTCCACACCATCTTCATCTTGGCTTTCGCTTCTGCCATCATGCAGATTGGGGGAGATTTGAGGGAAGAAAGTATTATATTTTACTTTATCGTTTTATTTTTTGTGATTAAGTTGGGAATTAAGAATGGACTGACAGGATATGAGTTTAATAAAATACAATATGGCTATGGTTTATTTAATATGCCACTGAAACTTCGGGTATTTCTTTAAGTTAACATATGAGATTCAGTTCAATGAAAAAGACTAATCAGTGAGTGAAAGAACTAATAAAGAAACAATGTATCATATTTTTTTACCCCCGTATCCTTCATTTATGAGGCTACAGACGGAACTGAAAGATTACTTATTTCTAGTAATTCTAACAAAGCCAACAGGATTACTGAAATTAATCTCTAAATTTTACTTTTTATCACTGTCATTTAATTTCCCCCTAAAAAAATAGAAGACTTTCACCCTGAAGTCACGGTGAGTTTGATCCTTGCACCTCAAGGACAGAGGGAACATTCACCCTGACAGGGACCTGGGGGAATGTCCCCACACACTGAGGACAGGCTCTGCGACTCATACCAGTTTGAAACAGAGGAAGCTGCTATTTTAGTATGTCAGAAAAGCACTGAGTATCAACAACTTTACATGGCACAACCTATCCACAACCCAACCTACCTTGTGACTACACTTTCACCATGTATTACTTCCTATACTTTAGCTGTATCCTAATAGGTGAAAGATACTGCATAGCCAAGTTCTGGATCTAAGGTGTTACTCTGCTAATTTGCCATAAAAGTCCTTCATCTTTGAACATTTCTCCTTTCTTCCTGGCCAGCAAACTTTTCCATATTTTTTCAAAACATGGACTCAATGTCATATCTTCCCTGAGGATTTGTGGGTCTACAACTGTCCTCTCCCATGCACACACCTTCCATACTCACAGTGTTCTTTGTATGCTGTAGCGTCATCACTGCGTAATCATCTTGTTCCATTGACAAGACCAGGGGTTTGAACACTTTAAGAACTTTACTATATAATTTACATGCCATGAAATTGACCTAAGAAGCATTTTGATGCACACCTTTTTCCTAGGCAATACTCTTACCTCCACTAAGTTAAGGTATACTGAGCCACAGCATCACTAGGACATACCAGAGCTCACCGAATTCCTGCCATGCCTATTATAACAGACAAGGAGCAGCCCTTTCTTACAGGTGATACTGGAGTAGCTATGAGAATCTTCCCAGAAAGATCTCCTGTTGTATTTTCTGATATCCCTCACACCCAATAAGGAGCTGAAGACCAACCAGATATTCTATGAGTGTCTGTTCAATGAGGTGCACAGACCTCCTCTATGTATGGCTTCACTAGTACTTGACCAACTAAGGCCTCCGCGTCCCGTGTCTTGTCAATTGTGGCATAAGTCCACAGGCAGTGTCGTATGATGTCAATGTTGGACGTCTGAAAGCCTTCTAGCAGGAGACTCTCCAAGGACTGCTGCAACATAGCTGTGATGGCAGCTATGCGCTGCAAGAAAAGATGGATAAGAAAGCTCCAGCTGGGACAGCTTCTAAAAATTCTTATATACACAGAACAAGTCTCTTATACCAACAGAAGATGATATATGTAAAATTAAAGTATTACTATTTCCTGAAGAGTAACAATGACTCCCTCCTTCTCTCCACAAGTAAATCTCTGCTGTATCAACGTAATTAGACAAAATTACAGAATGATAAAAAAGGTATTTTCCTCTTCAGCTACAGAGTCAATCTTTATGATACACAACATGGATTTAAAGCCCAATTACTTAGGCTTTGGATAAATTAAATATGTCTACACATGTAATATGTTCAATTACATAAAAATCAGAATTTTACTCTTGTAATTTAGAGAATGTGACTAAGGTCTTTACACAAAACCTATAATGTATGACACATTATGTATAATGTAAAACAGGGTCCCCAAAACTGAAAAAAATTCAAGGCCAGCTTCAAAGTCCTATACATCAATAATTAATATCAGGGCCATTACTAGGTTTAATTAAAATTATTTAACACATAATAAGCATAAAATTGTAAATATCCAAAACAACACTTACTGGTCTTACTTTGTCCAAAAGAGGCATGCCTTTGCTCTGAACAGCATGAAATTGTAACTGATTAAATTCTGTGGCAATTCTCTCCAAAATTTGTCCAGTTGAAAGTGGGCTAGTAGAAACAGCAATATAGAAATTTAATTCCTAAGGTTTCTATTTCCACGAGAAAACATCAACATTAGCAATGTGATGCTTTAACATTTACTACATTTTAACTTTTACCAAGTGATTTTCCATGGCCATCTTGTTATAGCTAAAGCGCCTTTTGCCAATTCTCCCTATGCACAGCGCAGTCTAGGTGCAATGGGGAAAGAGGCTGAATATAAGCTATTCGTGCTGCCTGGCCTGATCATAAGCTGCAGGGCCCAGACAGATGCAGGGCTGGCCAGGGTGGGTGCAACTACATGTTTCTACCACATTCTTCAAGTTCTGCTATTTCTGACCACCTTCCTCATTTCTATCTCCTCTCTCTCTCCCCCTCCGTCATCCTATCCTATTGTTTACACCTGGCTCCTTACTCTTCTATTTCTCTACTGTCTCATTCTCCCTTGTAAAATATAGGACACCAGATATTTTTGTCTCAATAAAAAACTGGCCCTCCAGCAGCAATAAAATACCTCAAAGGGGCTTACTAGACAGCTCAAAGTAGTCGATCAATATGCTCTGGGCCCCTGTGAGAGGGCATTCTTTGTGTCTCTGCCGCAGAGTGTAATAAATATACTCCCTACCCATACCCCTTCCCCAAACACATTAAGAGTGTTAATACCATTCCATAGGAAGTAAAATAGCAAAGAAGTATAAAGGCCTCAAAGCACCTGCCAGGCTTTGCTGAGGCTTCCTATGTCTCCTAATGAAAACTCAGTTAGTTTCATATGAAACTAGTGTATGGTGCCCCATGACCACATTAATGTACATTAATTTTTTAATAAAAAAAGAAAAGAAAAGAAAAGAAAACTCAGTTAGTGAGGAAAAACATGTTGTTTCCAATAATTTTAGTGAAAAATACAGGAGAGTGGCAATGGGTGGCTTAGGAATTTACTATTTATCCTAAAAACATCTGGAAACCTTTGGAGGACACACCACAGACTGAGATGCTATGACATATTTGAAAGATGTTATAACAAATTCAAGTTAGTGTCCTAGAGAAGATAAGGGGTCAGCAAGGAGGCCCCTGGTGGAAGAGCTAGACCAGAGGAGACGGACATCTCACCATCTCAGAGACGACAAAGGGGCAGACTCCGTGAACAGAAGGAGGAGACGAATGGAAGAAAAAGAGAAAGACTCCCCTAAGATTTCTGGCCTGGTTATTGAAGGAAAGCAAGGTACCATTTCCTAAGATGAGGAATGAAAGAGAAGAGTGGCATTTTCTTGTTTTGTTTCCCCCCCCCTCCCCCCCATAAAGGCAGGGAAGCATAAGTTCAGCTTTCAACAACATCAGTGTGAGATACCTACAGAATATGCAACAGACTCCCAATAGCCAGATGGACATGGAGCCGAAGACTAGAGAAGTCTGTCTGGAGAGCACCACTCAAGGGGTAGTGAAAACCATGAGTCTGCAGAAGGCCACCCCGAGTGCTGACTAAGGAGGGGCTGAGAACAGTGTCCTAGGGAAGCTGGCATCATCCCCCATCCCTCTCCCCTAAGGGGGGAGCAGAGTCCACTGGAGAAAGAGTGTAGGAATAGCCAAAGATGGAAAGAAAACTGGGAGGGAGGCATCATGGATGCCCAGAGAGCAAGAACAGAGTAGGAGGGGCTGAAGCTGTAGAGTGCAAGAGAGAAGCAAAGCAAGTAGATGTGCACTGGGTCCCCTGGCCTTCTCAGAGTGGGCATCAACGCTGACTCTGACAAGCACAGATGAGGGGAGTGAACAGGCAGAAACACAGTGCAGTCAGCTGAGAACAACGACAGCAGGGACTGACCCCTTCTGTGTGTCATGATCAGGAAAGGAAGAGGAGATCTGGGACAGGAAATCCCTTCCTTTCCAGGTGCCTTGTTTCTTAACCTGTAAAACAAGATGGGAATCCAAATCTAAAATTCTGATTCCCTAAAAAAATCCACATGCCTTCATAGTAGGTCAAGACTTAGAACTACTAGTATATTCCATTTGGTCTTGGTCAGTTTCCCTGTAGCTCATCCTGTGTCAGTCACGGAAAACATCGAGACCATCAAAGTGACTTTAGAGATGCCAGTGTTAGACCCAAACCGGACATGTGTCAGCACTGGTTATATGCCAGGTGCTGGCTGGCAGTGTTATAACTATTGGCCTTATATTATAGATAACTACACTGACAAAGTTCTTGACTTGACTCAGGGTACCTAGCTGGCACGTGCAACAAAGCCCCTGCTCTTCCCACTGCACCATGAGGTTTCCTGCTGGTATTGACACAATCTAGTCAACTCATTTCCCGAGTCACTCACTAGCTGGCTGATTTTAAATTCAGAGGAGGAAGCTAATAAGACAGATACAGTATAACAAAAAAAAATGCTAGGTTTTTTTTTTTTTTATGTCATAAGCTTTTTCTTTGCTGTGTATAAATTTCTACTAAATGTGTCCTGAGCTATTTCGTAATCATATAATTTATGTTAGTATATGTTCAACCCCAGGATATATCAACCGTAATAAAACACCTGAAACGAATACTGTCCTCCATCTTGAAGTTCAGTAAGAATTTTGCTAATCCATGGAAGGAAATTCCAAAACTAAAAATTTGTCTCAGAAAGCACACTGTCTGATTTCCTGAAAGGTGCTGTGTTTGAACTTTGGCTGCAACCCTGAAGATTTTCTAAAAACAAGTATCATAAACTTTAACATTTCACACACTCTACTTTCCTCAAGCTACACTTAAAAACATTAAGTCATAAACTTGGTTACACTTTTTGGGTGACAGGATACACTTAGCTGTGACTCTAACATTTACAAAAGTGATCCAGTAACCAAAAACATTTGTACCCCCATAATATTCTGAAATATAAATAAATGCATACATACATATAAAAACACTAAGACACAGACTTGGTTTCTTTTTTATCAGAAATGAATTCTAACTGAAAGAACATTTTAGCATGGTGTGACACATTAATTTGTGTTATTTAGTTAAAAATACCTACCTGCTCGCTTCTAGCAAAGATGTTTCTTTAGAACTTTGAGAATTTAAGATTTTTTCAATTTTCTCAACTGATCGAATAACTTGTATAAGCCTCAACACACACATCTATGAAAATAAAATTTAAGGGGAAAATGTTAAGATGTTTAATCTTAGTTATCTTGTCATCCTAAATGCAAGATAACACAAAGGCAAAAGTCAACACAAAATACTTACATTTTGGATATTCCTACATAACTCTGAATTCCCAAGAATGCAAACCTTAATTCTTTCTAAAACAAGTATATTTCAATATTCTATCACAAGTTAATGGTTTAAAAAACAGCTAGACTTTTTTGCCTCCTTATGAGCATATTCTTCATTCTTATTCCTTCTTTTCCCATCTGAAATGAACCTTTTTTTTAGCACATTTATTTTCTTAAGATCCTTTCTTCATGTTTTAATTTTAGTTTCTGATCACATATATCCTTTCCATTTACATGTTCATCATATACCTAAATACCTAAGTGCCAATTTATTAAATACATTTATTACCAAAGAGTTTAAGAAACATTTTAAAAACTCTTCACCCTCATAAGAACAAAAAAAAACCTACAAAGTCACTCATGAAATAAATAGTTATTAAGCATCGATTATCAATCAAGACATTCTTCTAGACATTAGGGTCATGAGTGAACAAAACAGATAAAAGCCCTCTGGCCACGGACTACATTCTTGAATCTTTAGCCAAAAACTGAGAAGGGGCTCGGCACCTGTGCCTCAAACAGCTAAGGTGCCAGCCACATACACCTGAGCTGGCAGGTTCAAAGCCAGCCCGGGCCCACCAAACGACAGCTGCAACCAAAAAGTAGCCGGGTGTTATGGCGGGTGCCTGTAGTCCCAGCTACTTGGGAGATGGAGGCAGGAGAATCGCTTGAGCCCAGGAGTTGGAGGTTGCTGTGAGCTGCCC
>CAUYPK010089405.1:0-46464 GCA_963574355.1 Loris lydekkerianus | reverse complement strand
AGATGCTCCCCTCTACCTCACGTGGGACCTGTGAGTTCCCAGGTCCGTTCCTTGGGTCGCACCTGGAATCTCCTTACCCTGCTTCTTCCTCCTGCCCCTTCTTCAAGCCCAGTTTTTTCTTTTTCTTTCTTTTTTTTTTTTTTTTTTTTTAGTAGAGACGGAGTCTCACTTGATTGCCTTCAGTAGAGTGCTGTGGCATCACAGCTCACAGCAACCTCCAGCTCTTGGGATTAGGCGATTCTCTTGCCTCAGCCTCCCAAGTAGCTGGGGTTACAGGCGCCCTCCACAACACCCGGCTATTTTTTTGTTGCAGTTTGGCCGGGGCTGGGTTTGAACCTGCCACCCTCGGTATATGGGGCTGGCGCCCTACCCACTGAGCCACAGGTGCCATCCTTCAAGCCCAGTTTGAACAGTGCCTCTCATTTCCCATCCTCCTTCATTCCCAGCCAAATGTGATTCTTCTTTGGGACCATCATAATTATCTGCTCATTCCTTACTTTGGCTATTTATATTCTTTGGTTTTTTGTTTGTTTGTTTGTTTTTTGAGACAGAGCCTCAAGCTTTTGCCCTGGGTAGAGTGCCATGGCACCACAGCTCACAGCAACCTCTAACTCCTGGGCTCAAGCGATTCTTCTGCCTCCGCCTCCCAAGTAGCTGGGACTACAGGCGCCCTCCACAATGCCCGGCTATTTTTTGATTGCAGCCATCATTGTTGTTTGGCGGCCCAGGCTGGATTCAAACCCGCCAGTTCAGGTGTATGTGGCTGGCACCTTAGCCGCTTGAGCCACAGGCGCCAAGACTATAGTCTTTGTTTTGTTATGTCTTTTTACACAGTTGTCTGATCAGGCCATTAAAGCACACATTTATGTCATTTGACTGTAATCTCGTATTGTATCTGCTGTAACTCTAATGTTTACAACAGTACCTGACACAGTGTTAGTACTCAAAAATATATGCATTAAGTGAATAAATAAATGGGTTGCCCTGTTGGTACGTTATTCATCTCTGAATCTCCCGGAGCACTTAGTAGCGCCTGCATAGAGTCAGTGTACAGTAAATATTTGTTGAATTTAATGGCAAATAATGGAATCAAGTATTGAATGAAGTATTTAACGACAGCATGAACGAGGAAGGCATTTAAAACCTGAATAGCATAGCATTTATAAGGAAATATGGCGCTGTTTATGAACTTCAGTTATAATTCCGTTATAAGATTGGCAGAGAGACATCATTCATATTTTTGTTCCTGGATTTGAGGGTAGAGGGTGAAGAGAAAGGAAAAGGAAAGCCACGCTTCTGGAAAATTATTTGCCTTTTATCTTGTATCCTGGAACCTTTGGCAAGAGCAAGACCCTGCCGGATCCCTTGTCCTGCTTGGTGTTTGCTAACCATGTTCTGATTTTCTCCCTAAGGTACTTACTGCCTGTTGTAAACCAGAAACTTCCTTGTCCTCGTTTTACATTTTCTAGTTTCATCTGGAATACAGTCTCCTATATTCACACCTGTAAGGGGATCCATGTCTAACTATTCTTTGTACTCATGCAGAATTCAGTGGCCATCACAACTAGGAAATAATTCTTTGTTCATTGTAACGCTTTGCCCATGCAAAGCTATATGCTTATGCTTCCTTAAACTTGTATTTCTTTCCTAATTCCTAAGCAAATGAAAAATATAAATGAACAACTTGATCATGTCATTATGGCCCACAAATAAACTTTCCTTCTGATGTTCTTGTTTTGTTTGGTTTGATTGTTTTTCACTACTTCTTCCCATAGAGCCTGACACACAGGTAGGCGCCTGCCCTCTCGGTGCTTTGCCCCGTGTTTTCTATTCCCTTATCCAATTGTGATGACATTCCACAGCTGTTTTCGGGCCACTTCCCACCTCCTTCGCCTTCTGGCTTTCTCCTCTCAGCTCCATTTGCACCTGCATACCCAAATACAGCCAGGAACCTGAAATTCCTGCCTTCTAGAGACAGAACAGCCCCAAACCCCACTGTTCTCTCTGCCCTTTCTGGCTCACTTTCCCTGAATGTTCTCTCTGCCCTTTCTTTTGTTCTTCCAGGACCCCACAGCAGTGAAACCGCTTCCCCAAAGCCGGCACCCCTGAGCAAGCACAGTCTTCTGGCACACGTGGACTTGCTGCATCTCACGTCCAGCCTCCTATCTCGTCTCTGCATCTGCCCAGCCTCCAGCTGCTTGATTTACCTCGCTTCTTTCTAAAGCCCATTGCAGGGAAACTGGCATCCAGGGTTCTCAGTGCACCCTGTGTGTTAGGCAGCTGAGTGCTCTCATACTACACTTTGTAATTTAAGTAAAAACTTCCAATGACCTGCTTGTTTTTTCTCTCCAAATGAGAAGTGATCAGCATTGGGAGTTTTTGCTTCCTTGGATGCAGCCAAGTAGTGTTACACCCAAGTCAAGATTGTTTTTTTTTTTGCAGTTTCTGGCTGGAGCTGGGTCTGAACCCACCACCTCTGGTATATGGGGTTGGCACCCTACCCCTTTGAACCACAGGCACCACCCCCAAATCAAGATTTTGATAAAAGTTTATTGATCTGGCTAACTTTCAGCATTGTGCTCATCAGCAATGTGATTGGACAGCATCTTGGAAGATTTGACTCATGAGATGACATTACTTTGCTTGTTGTCCTGTTGGAGTCACATGTGGGCTCTGAGAGTGATGACCTTGGCAAAGCTGCCATTTTGGAGAAGGGAGGGACATGGCCCCGATCTTGGGTGGTAGGGCAGGCCTAGGAGCTGTGAGGGAAGCTGGGTGCTGGCATGTAGTAACCCATGAAAGGAAACTGGAAGACAAGGGGAAAGGGCAGGACACTCCTCCCTGGTTCCCTTACATCCCTGTTATGCTGTTCTGAGGTAGGTGTCTTATTATCATGAATCAATATGCTCCAATTACTTAGAAGAGTCTTGCCTCAGAGAAATTTGAGTTTCCAGGAATTGTTGAAGGTACAGTTTTCCATTATGACATATGCATATGAAACAACTTGTGCATATACTCAGCATGATCTGTACTGTTTCCCCCACAGATCCTATTCACATGCAGCGTTTCCTATGCTTTCCTTCATGTGCCTTCCGTTCTCCAATTTTGGTGGTCAAACTCAGGCCGAGTGAGTGATACATTTGCTCATGATTATCCCTATGTAAGGGAGAAGGGAACCAGCTTTCCAGATGATTCCAACAGTTCCTGCTTCCTGGAATTCGTGTTCTTGTGTAGGTCCTGCCTAAATTGGGATATCCCATTGGTAGCATATCCTATTGTGCAACCAATTGTGGAAATAATGTGTGAGAATTTCTAGGCTAGTTCATAAAAGACCCTTATAGATCACTCACTCTGGGGGAGCCAGTTGCCATGCTGTGAGACACTCCATGCAGCCTCAGGGAGAGGTCTATGTAGCAAGAGACTGAGGCTTCCTGTCAATAGCCACGCCAGGGCCCATCTTGGAAGTGGATCCTCCAGCCCAAGTCAAGCCTTCAGAGGACTCCAGCCCCGGACAACATTTTATTTCTTTGTATGAATTTAAGACACAAAGCACAGTACTGCTACATGGATATATTATTTAGTGGTGACTTCTAGAATGTTAGCATACCATCTCTTGAATAATGTACATTGTATGCATTAAATAATCCCTTATCCCTTATCTCCCTCCCATCCTTCCACCTTTCTAAGTTTTCAGTGTCTATTATTCCATAGTCTGTGTCCAGGCATACACATTATTTATTATTTATTTATTATTTATTTATTTATTTATTTATTTATTTATTTATTTATTTATTTTTTCAGACAGAGTCTCGCTTTGTCACCCTGGGAAGAGTGCCATGGCATCTTAGCTCACAGTAACATCAAACTCTCAGGTACAAGCAGTCCTTTTGCCTCAGTCTCCCAAGTACCTGGGACTACAAGTGCTCTCCACAATGCCCAGCTATTTTTTTTTTTTTTTTTTTAGAGATGGGGTCTTATGCTTGTTCAGGTGATCTCAAACTCCTGAGTTCAGGCAATCCACCTGCCTCGGCCTCCGAGAGTGCTAGGATTATAGGTGTGAACCACCGTCCCTGGCCTGTTTAGCTCCAATTTATAAGGGACAATGTGCATTATTTGGCTTTCTGTTTCTGAGTTGTTTTGTTTAAGATAATGGTCTTTAGTTCCATCTGTGTTGCTGCAAAGGACATGATTTCATTTTTTTCATGGATAAATAGTGTTCTATTTTGGGTGTATGTCTGTCTGTGTGTGTGTGTATCTTACATGTTCTTTGTCCAAACATCTGTTGACAGAAACTCAGTTTGCTATTGTAAATAGTGTTGCAATAATCATACAAGTATAAGAGTCTTTTGGATATAATGATTCATTTTCCTTTGGTATATGCCCAGTAGTACAATTGCTGAATCAAATGGTAGTTCTACTTTTATTTCTTTGAGAAATCTTCACACTGTTTTCCACAGAGGTTGTACCAATTTATATTCCCACCAATTGTGTTTAAAAGATTCCTTTTCTCTGCATCCTAACCAATATTATTATCTGTTATTTTTTGACTTTTTAATAAAAGTGACCAGTGTGAGATGATGCCTCATTGTGGTTTTAATTTGTATTTCTGTGATGATTAGTGATGTTAGGCATTTTTTCACATGCTTATTGTCCTATTGTATGACTTCTTTTGAAAAGTATCTATTCATGTCTGTTGCCCACTTTTTAATGAGGTTGCTTATTGTTTGTTGTTATCATTGCTGTTGTCGATTTGAGTTTCTCATAAATTCTGGATATCCATCCCCTGTCAGATGCATAGTTTGCAAATATTTTCTCCCATTTTGCAAGTTGTCTATTCATTCTCTTGATTATTTCTTTGGCTGTGTAGACATTTTAGTTTATTCAGTTCAGTTTGTCCTTTCCCCAGTGAATGTTTTTGTTGACTTCTCCAAGTCGGTTGGCTGTAGGTACGTGGCTTCATTTCTGGGTTCTCTATTCTTTTCAGACATCTTGATGAAACTAGAGTGATCCAGTTAAGGACTCTGGATTCCTGCCCCCCCAAAACTGTGGAATGTAGTACATGTCAATTGTGTTCATGTTTTGGGAAATTTGTTATGCAGTAAGAGATAACCAATTTTTTTTTTAAAAAATTGAGGTTAAATTCATGTAATATAAAATTAACAATTTGAAGTGACAATTCCTTGGCATTTAATATACTTACCAAGTAGTATTTCCATCTAGTTCCAAAACATTTTCACCACCCAAATAGGAAACTTCCTATCCATTAAGTAGTTTTTAACCATTTCCTCATTCTTTAGCCCCTAGCAATCACTAATCTGCTTTCTGTCCAGATGGATTTACCTATCCTGGATATTTCATATAAATGGAATAATGCAATATACCTTTTTGTATGTAGATTCTTTTACTTAGTATAATGTTTTAAAGGTTCATCCGTAGGGTAACATCTATCAGTACTTTGTTCCTTTTTATGGCTGAATAATATTCCTTTGCATGTGTATACCATGTTTTGTTTACCCTTCCATATGTGGATAGACATTTTGGTTGGTTACACCTTTTGGCTATTGCGAATATTGTTGCTAGGAACCCTTTTGTACATGTATATGTTTGGGTACTTGTTTTCAGTTATCTTGGGGTATATATATATATATAGGAGTGGAATTGCTGGGTTATATGGCAATTTTATGTTGACCTTATGAGAAATCATCAAACCATAATCACCAACATTTGTGATTTTTTTATTGTAGTCATCCTAGTTGGAGTGAGATGGTATTTCACTGTGGTTTCAAGTTGCATTTAACTAATGAAGAAACAAATTATTTAAACATCAGCTATCAAGATAGGAATTTGGTCGACAGGAGGAATGATGCACTGAAGCATCCCAGTCATTGACTCAGTAATTTGCTCAGGCTTTGAACAAATATTCCTTGAGCATCTTCCAGAATAGTTTATGGGGGTTGCAGAGATCTTAAAGATAAAAAAGACAAAGTCTTTCCTCCCACATAGCTTTCTATCAACTGGGAAAAATGAGATGTTTAACTTAGCATAAATTTGTAATTGATCCCAACTGTAAGCAGTTTTGAGGAGTATGTGAGGAAGTGCTAGAGGACTTCATCTCACCTTCAGGAAAGCAGATTTAAGACTTCAGTGGGAGTCAGAAACCAAGCTTTCAGGAGTTCATGAAACAACACTGTCAACTTCGTGATTTTTTTTCTAGGGCTAGACCTTCCCAGACTGAACAAGGGAACACTTGCTACACCCCCATCTATCTTTTCCTCACCTGTCAGTACATTCAGGCTCCCCTGGGCTGACCTGGCCTCCTTCTTCTGCAGGATAGTCTAGTTGGTAATACACCTGCCTGGAATAGGTTGGGAGCTGGTAGGAGAAAGGGTTGGTGGTCTTTGCCCATCACCCCTTCATTCCAAACCCTGAGCCTGGACTGTGGCTCAGGCTTCATTCATTTTGCCCCACCATCAACACAGTCTCAACCCACACTAAGAATGGCTCCTGCCATACTGTCCATTCCTTCAACTTGGATAGGTTGGGAATTGCATATCTACTCTCATCAAACTTGAACCTGACATTTTATTGGCTTTGTTGATTACCACAAGGGCTTAATTTGTTCTCTCTCCCTTCTGGTGGGAATCTATAGTCCCTACCCAGTCTTCTTTGTATCTTTTATAACGTAATTTGTTTGCTATGTTTCCTTTACTGCTTTTCAAATGGATTCAATTCACTTCAATTGACCAAATGTATTTAAGTGTCTACAATGTGCCAGGCACAATGATAGTCCTGAGGGGATAGAATTGGACTCATTAGACATGGCTGACAGCCTCCTAGTAGGGAACGTGGGGATATGGCATTGAACACATTCATCTATTCATTCAATTGGTCATTTATCCAATAAAATATTTATTGTGTTTTTACTGGGCGCAGAATTCTAGGTGTTAGGAATATAGCAGTAAGCTAGATAGAGCTGGTCCTGATGACAAGGAATTCTCACTTTGTGGAGAAGGTAGGAATGTAGTACATAAAACTTCCTGTCATCCAACTCCTCCCCAATGTCTTCACTTATTTCTGAATCCAGCTTGAATTCTATGGCCAATTACCCGCCTCTATTATAATCACTGCCTTGAACACACCCTCAACTCCCTAGCTCTGCTTTTGCTTCTATAAATTCTCTTGATTAAACCATATATGTACTTGCCTACTTGGTGGCTGGAGGAGAACATACAGCTATGCTGAGGGATCTAACTTTTTAAATTCACATTCACTTTCCTCTAGTGTGGCCTTGAAACTCACGGCATTTAAACTATCTTCTTCAAGTCCGATCTTCAAGTCCAATCACTCCCTTACTCTGCCAGACAACGACAACACCCTTTTTGGTCTCTTTCCAAACCTCCAGTATCTCTCCCCCGTTCTCATTCTCAGATGACGATTTTGTGTGGTTTGTGAAACTTAGCTTCATCCCTGCCCTTCGAAGACCTTTTTTGTATTTCAGGGAACAGAAAGTCTCAAAAACTACATTTCCGCAGGCAGTTGCCAGCTGTATTTCAGCGAGATCCTTGGAATAGGGTGCACTGACACGGTTTAGAAATCAGGGAGAGGGAGAGGCCACTCTGATTCTGGCTTTGGCAGTGGCCTGAAGACACCTGCAGGTTCCAGCCACGTTGGCATTTCCGGCTCCTGCAGAGGGGACAGGCTGCTCAGCATCAGCAGACGTGTGGCCTGCAAGTCAGTGGTCTTCATACATAAAACCTTGTCTCCCCTTGGCTTCTCCAGCCCTGCCAACCCTTTGCAACCAATTCCTTCCATTAAACATCTCTGTGCTTGAGAATGTTTCATGTTTTTCGAATTAGTCACTGTTTAATGGACTTTGCTCCTTATTTCAATAGGAGCATAGAAGCTACTGGGAAAGAGCTTCCAGACCTCCTGCCACTGTGTCCACCCACTTTCCAGCATCTGTGTGTGCAGACTCTGACTTCGCTCCTATTTGTAAGGATGGGCTGTCTGTGCTCCTAGTGCAGGCCCACCTCTGCTCCAGTTCTAATCCTACTTCTCTCCAGCTCATGCACATTTCCATCAATTTCTCTTTTCTGCATTATCTATTTTCACTCCTCTTCTGGATTATTTTTATGAGCAAAAATACTTGATGTTATATCTCCACATTTTAACAAAATTTAAAAATCCTACCAGAACAGATATAAAACAAAAAAGAAATTCTTCTCCTGACAATACTTCTTACCTTAAGAATGATCCTCTTTTCTCTCCTTCCATTTGCACCAAAGTCTCTTGAAAGAGCAGTCTGTACTACCTATTCCTGTTTCCCTTGCACCCATTTCTATCAGACCTAACCTCAAACACTTCACTGAAACCACCCCAAATAAATCTAATGACCTTCACAACACTAAACGCAGTGCTCAATTCCAAAATTCCAAGCTCTCCTGCTACCTTGACAAACCAGGAGCTTTCTACCCGGTAGAGCTCTCACCACCTCTTCAATGGGACTCTAGGGCCCCTCATTTACCTGCTTTTACTCTACCAGGCAGCCACTCGGTGTTTCATCTCCCCAACCGCAAATGAAAGCCTCAAACGAAGGTCTCTTGTACGTTTATATTTAGCTCACCCGTAATTTCATCCAATATCATGGCTTTAAATATAATCTCTACTCTGACAACTTTCAATTTAAATCTCTAGCGAATGTCTCTTTCCTGACTTCTAGATTCCTGGGTCTAGCTCTACTTGATGTCTAATTATGTAAAAATCAACCTGTCCAAACCTGATCTCTTCCCAAAGACCTGCTGTCCGCATTCTTTCCCATTTGGTGAATGGAAGAACCTCCCCCTCCTCCCTCATGCCAGTGACTCTGGAGTCATCACACTTCTTTCCCACCCATATTCAACATATTAGCAAATTTTCTGGTTCTGTTTTTAAAATATACCCAGGATTAAACTCATCAACTCTACTGCTACTACCCTTATTTAAGCCACCCTCGTCTTAGATCCAGAATATTTTGAGAAACCCCTAACAGGTGCTTGCCTGAGCACCCCTTTTAAATCCTAAGGCAGATCATGTCACCACCCCAACCCAAACCCACCCACAGCCCCTCCCATCTCACTCAGCATAAAAGCCACATGAGCCACATGTCCTACAAGGCCCCCAGGCTCAGAGCTCTACTTGTCCTCTGCCTTCACTTCCTGCTACTTCTCCTCTCCTGCCTCAGCTCCTCCCACCCTGGCTTCTTTGCTGTTCTTTGCTCAGGATCTTTGCATATTCTGTTATGTCTATCAGGAACATTTCCCCTCAAAAATTCTTGCTCCATGCTCCCTATCTTTAAGGTCTTTATCAAAAATGACCTCAACCAGGCCTTCCCTGGGCTCAGTGTCTAAAATTTCAAATTGCATCCCCACCTTAGTGTTTCTACCACCGTTTCTGAGTTATCTTTCTCTCTCACACCAACCACAACCTCACAATGGAACCCACTATGCGTTTTACCTATGTACTCGTTTGCTGATACCCATCTCTTTCATTGGATATAAGCTTTGTGAAGATTTATATCCTATCCTTATATCTAATTATGTAGACAAATTAGATATTTGTCTACTTTGGTTCCTGATTTATCTCTAGTCCACAATACAGCACATAATACCTAGGAGACACTCAGGAAATAATTATGAATAAAAGAGAAAATAACTTTTTTTTTTTTTTTTTGAGACAGAGTCTCACTATGTCATCCTTGGTAGAGGGCTGTGGTGTGACATCTCGCAGCAACCTTGAACTCTAGGACTTAAGTGATTCTCTAGCTCAGCCCCCCAAGTAGCTAGGACTACAGGCACCTGCCACAATGCCTGGATATTTTTTGGTTGTAGTTGTCATTGTTTTTTTGGAAGGCCCAGGTAGGGTTCGAACCTACCAGCTTCAGTGTATGCAGCTGGTGCCCTAGCCACTGAGCTACAGACACTGAGTCAGAAAATAATTTTTTTAATTTCAAAATATTATGGGGGTACAACTATTTTTGGTTACATGAATTGCTTTTGTAATGCTTGAGTCAGGGCTGTAAGTGAGCTCTTTCCTCCTCCTGTTTATTTGTTGCCTCTTTCCTCCTCCCTGTTCCTCTGCTGAATTTCCAATGACTTTTACTTCTTTTTGTACACATACATGCTCATCAGTCAGTTCCAATTTAATAGTGAGTGCATGTGGTGTTTGTTTTTCCATTCTTGAGATACTTCACTTAGAATAATGGTTTCTGGTTCCATCCAAATTGTCACAGAATGCATTAATTTATCCTTTTGTGTAGTAGTATTCCATGGTAGATATATGCCATGTTTTGTTAATCCACTCATGAAATGATGGGCACTTGGGTTAATTACACATGTTTGCAATTGTGAATTGGACTGCAATAAACATTTATATGCAGATGCCTTTTGATAAAATGACTTCTTTCCTTTGGGTAAATACCCAGTACTGGGATTGTTAGATCACATGGTAGTTCTTTGAGGAATCTCCATACTGTTTTCTGTAGAGGTTGTACTAATTTGGAGTTCTACCTATAGTGCATAAGCATTCTTTTCTCTCCACGTCCATGCCAGCATCTATTGTTTTTGGAATTTTAATAAAAGCCATTCTAACTGGGGTAAGGAGATGTCTCATTGTAGTTTTAATTTGCATTGCCCTGATGATTAGTGATGTTGAGCATTTTTTCGTATGTTAATTAGCCATTTGTCTATCTTCTTTTGAAAATTTTCTGTTCACATCTGTCAGGATTCTAGGGGCATCCCAACCCAGGCAAGGCGCTGAAGGAGACTTCACACCAACTTAATGTATAAAGTCTCATGCACTGAGTGGCAGACTGAGGGAATGCAGCAACACTCCAATTTCTTAAAAAGCTTTTATTGATCTCTAAGACAAAGGATTAGTGAAAAAATGCAAAGGTGTCAAAATTCAAAAATAGGAAAAAAAATCCCAAGCCCCCCCAATTCTCCTGAAGGTTGAGTAGAAGAACATAGGGCAATAAATTGTCAACAATGGCCTGATAATGCATTCAGAAAGGGAGAGGGGAAAATAAATTTCATCACCACAGGGCAAACCATCTTCCCTAATCTAACTGCTGATGGGGTTCAAAAGGCTCAGCCTGCCTTCCTGCTGATGTTCCATGCGAAGATGGTCTTGATGGCCTTACCCTGTCTGGGCTGCCTCCCAGCTCCTCTCATCTTCAGTATTCTGGATAAGGAACTGCAGGAATGGCCAGCTTTTGTGCTTTATCCTGAATTGGAGAGCCTGCAGAGAAATCAGCCTGCCTACCTCCCACACAAATTTTTTGCCCACTTTTTAACTTATTTGTTTTTTTCTTGCTGGCTTGCTTGAGTTCTTTGTAGATTCCAGTTATTAGCTCTTTATCAGATGTACAGCTTGCAAATATTTTCTTCCATTCTGTAGGTTTTGTATTTGCTTGATTGATTATTCTGTTAGCCCTACAGAAGCATGTTAATGTAATCAAGTTCCATTTATTTATTTTTGTTGTTGCTGTCATTGCCACTGGAGTCTTTTTCATAAATACTTTGCCTAGGCTAATATCTAGAAGAGCTTTTATCATGTTTTCTTCTAAGTTATTATGATTTCATGACTTAAGCTGAAGTCTTTTATCTGTCTTGAATTAATTTTTGTGAGTGGTGTGAGACATGGATCCTGTTCCATTCTTCTGCATGTGGCTATCCAATTTTTCTAGCAACATTTATTGATTAGGGCTTATTTTTCCCTGTGTATATTGTCTGTTTTGTCAAAAATCAGTTGGCTGTATGTGGATGGTTTTGTACCTGGGTTCTCTGTTCCATTGGTCTATGTCTTTATTTTTGAGCCAATACCATGCTGTTTTGGTTACTATAGGCTTGTAGCACAGTTTGAAGTCTGGTAATGTGATGCTTTCAGTTTTTGTTTTTGTTTTTTTTTGCTTAGGATTGCTTTAGCTGTTGAAGGTTTTTTTCCTGGTTCTAAATGAAGTGTAGAATTATTATTTCTAAGTCTGTGAAATATGACATTGATATTTTGATGGAGATTGCATTGAATTTCTAAATCACTTTGGGTAGTATGGGCATTTTAACTATGTTGATTCTACTGATCCATGAGCATGGTATGTTTTTTCTATTCATGTCATTTGTGATTTCTTTCCTTAGTGTTTCATAGTTCTCTTTGTAGAGATATTTCACCTGAAGGAGCAAAAAGAAGTGCCTTGAGAAAAGAGTACCATGAGGAACAGTAATAAGGACCCACTTCAGGTGTGGGGGAGTGGTAGGGAGAAGCACGCCTCTAAGAAGTGGCTTTTGTCTTAGACCTTCCTGGAGCACGGGCTTAGAGGGCTGGGAGTGTGGCTTGGAGACAGGAAATAGCCTGATTCACTGTTTTGTTTTGCAGGGCGCAGTGAGGTTTCCCAGGATGTGGGACTTTCAGCACTAAAAGAAAAGTGGCAGGCAAAGCAGGAAGAGTCGGTCACTCTGGTGGAGGAGGATGATAGTGCCCCAGCAGCAGGTGGTACAAGTGTGAATGCTCTGGAGAGACTGCAGGGGCCAGGCTGGGCAGAGCCCCATGGGCTGAGGTAGAGGTGTCTTCTGTTCTCTGTGTAATGGGCGGCCACTAGAGGGTCTCAGTAAGAGCATTTCAAGCTCTCCTCTGGAAAACAAAACAGAGGCCAGTTAAGAGTGAAGTGTGGGTGAGGAGGATTATGGAAAAGGGTTTGAGTTTCATGGAAGTCTAGTCAGATTCACCCCAGGCCCTGGGGGAGTGAGAGGTTGGGTTATTGCTTCCTCTTCTCTGGGGGCTGGGCAGAGGGGACAGGCTCTGGATCTGCCCCATTTCTGCTAATACCAGCACTTAACTGCAAACCGCTAAGTAGGTGAGATCAGAGTGGTTTCTTGATAAAGAGAGAGCTTGTCAAGGAGGATTTCTGAGCATCATTTTCTACATTAGATCAGTAGAGGTGTTAATCCTCAATCTAGATAACAGAATAATTCAGCTGCAGACTTTGGCTTTACACTCTGCTGAGAATTAACCAACTGTTAAGGACCTCAGCTGCCAGTAGATAGGCCTGGATGTTGAAGAATGTCAGACACCCACAGCAGGGATCCTGAACACTCCAGGCCTGACTCTTCTTGTGGTGAGCACAGAAGCAGTGCCATAAGCTTCTGGGTGGCCCTGGATGACTTACTGCTGGCTGCCATCATACCTTAAGATGGGCAGTAAGAAACTTGTTTTGTGCTAGATTATAAGATGGAATTTTCTGGATCTGATTCTTTAAGGCAAAACTATGATCTAGAAAGAGGTTGGAAGCAGAGGAGCATTATCGAAATAGTTTTGTCCTTATAAAAATAAAAATAAATTTTTAAATATTAATAACAGGCTGAATGCAGTGGCTTACTCTTGTAATCCTAGCACTCTGGGAGGCTGAGGTAGGTAGATCGCTTGAGCTCAAGAGCTTGAGACCAGACTGAGCAAGAGCGAGATCTATTCTCTATTAAAAATCAAAAAACTAGCTGGGCATGGTGGCACATGCCTATGGTCCCAGCTACTTGGGAGACAAGGCAAGAGGCTCTCTTGAGCCCAAGAGTATGAGGTTGCCATGAGCTACAAAGATGCCCTAGCACTCTACCCCAAGTGACAGAGTAAGACTCTGTCTAAAAAAATAAAACAAAAAATAAGATTTATAAGCATCTTGAAAATAAAGTTGATCTTAGCATTCTTACAACTGTGATCATTCTTGTATAATCTCTCTGGTATTTTCCTATGTAAACCCATCTTTTAACACAGTTTCAATAAATGAAAGTGTGTCCTGAATTTTTTATTATTGTATATTTCATCTAATCATTCATATTCTGATGGAAAAAAGTAACTTTTTCTAGTTTTACATGTAACATTGCAACGAACATCTTTGTGTGAAGCAAAAACAACTTTGAATTTATTTCCTTAAAATGAAGTCTGAGAAATAACTCCAAATCAAAATATTTAAACACAGTATAATATGTGTATCATCACTGCTAAATGGCTGTTTAAAGTATTGTATTCATTGTTACTTTACTCATGGTGTGTGAGTTTACAAATTTTACAGTAACAACTATTATCTTTTAAGTTTTGGTTTTGTAATTTAGTTGGTATAACATCATGTCTTAGCTTCGTTTTGATTTTATTTTCAAGATTAGGGATGAGATCAAATGTTTTTCCATAAGATCTTTCCTTCTCTCCTCCCTCCCTTTCTTTCTTTCTTGTCAATTTGTAATTCCTGTATTCAGCTTCCTTATTTTTTGCACTGCGGATACCAGCAGTATTAGGTAAATAATAGGATTATTGTGAGGATAAATTCATCAGAATGATGTTGGATTGTAGTCACGGGCTTGAGCTTGGGTGTCATCAGATTGTCTGGCTTTAGATGCTGGCTCTGATGTTTGAAAGCTAATGGGGCATGGGAAGCTCATATGGCCATGAGAAGATGATGTTGGAGATATTGTTGTGGCTGCTTTTGGACAATACTGCCTGTCATATTAATAATTTTCTTCCTCAAATAAATTTCTAATTACACAAATAATGCACCCTTTTAAAACATTAAAATCTGAAAGACAAGGCTAAATAAATCTCTTTTGACATCCTCCTCAATCACAGTCTCCCCTGTAAAGGTGATCACCATGTTCTATTTGACAGGTGTCTAACAGAACCTCTATTAGGCACACGTGCACATGCACAGACATGCATGCTGACACATAACCGTGCAAAACTTGCAGAGTTTCTATGTTTTATATAAATAGTATAATTTTACTTCAGCATGTTTTTCACTTAGTGTGTTTACAGATGGTACTACATTATACACGGAGATCTATTTAACCTTTCTTCATTCTATATTCTGTAACATAGTTTATTGAGTAATTTCCCTATTCACCAGTAGTAAATGAAAGTGTGCTTTTCCCTAGACTCTCAATGATCATTATAAAAACATTTTTCGATCTTTGTTAATCAGATTGATCAAAATACCATCATTGCTTAATTTGAATTTTCCTGATTGTGAGTGATTATTTACATCTTTTTCATAGGTTTACTGACCATTCACTTTTCTTACAAGGATTATTTTCATGCTTTGCTTCTTTTGTAATTTTGTTGCAAAATTTTCCTCTCAGACTTTCACTCATGTTTTAATTTTATTTATGGTCTTTTATTTCACAGAATTTTCTTGTTTTGATGTAATCAATTGTATTGATCATTTTATTTAAGACCATTAAAAAGTTTTTGTTTAAAAGCCTTTCGTATGCACAAAATATTTTCTTTAATATTATGTAGTTACATATTTAAATTGTAGATCTATAATTCATTAGGATTCAGTTTGTGAATGTGATTTAGGTGTTAATAGATAATCATTTATTGAATTGACTTGAAATATCACCTTATTTATTATATGCAAGACCCCTATATATGTAGATGTGCTTCTAGATTTCTCATTGTTTTACATGGATCTATTTATCTAAACTTGTGACAATACCACAGTTTTTATAACTATAAATATTATATTTACAATATTGTATTTCTTTCTTGTATTTCTTGTATTTCTTTCTTCCCTCTCTTTCTATTACTTATCAACTTTGTCTTGCCTATTCTTGTTATTATTTTTCATACGATTTTCTAGGGCAGCACCTGTGGCTCAAAGGAATAGGGCGCTGGCCCCATCTACTGGAGGTGGCGGGTTCAAACCCAGCCCTGGCCAAAAAACTAGAATCATCTCATCTAGGGGCTTTTGATTGGCAATGCACTGATTTGTTAACTAATTTGAGGGAGAAGTGATGAATCATTTTCTGTTTGTAAGTTTGCCAAGTCTCTTTTTTCCCCTCTCTGCTTACCAGGCCTTAGCTGGAGCATGTCATTCCCAAAGCGGCCACAAGGTGGGTGTAGGGGCCAGGAAAGTGAAACAGGCCTTAAAGGTGCTTTTTGACAGACCTTGGTAAGAGGTACAAGGCGAAGGAGAATGAATCTGCTGAGTGCAATGAGGTTGCCATGATCTGCAGATAATACCATAATGCTAATTTTGCCTCACTTACATTTTATTTTCATTATTTCCCTTGGAATAGGAGAAAAAGGTGATTTTTTTCCCCAATTTTATGTATGACAAAGGAAAGCCCAGAGAGGTGAAACGACATCTTTATAAGGAGGACACAGAGCCCATGTCCTGATTTCTCTACACTACTCAAAAGGAATAAAAATGTAAATGGAAATTAAAATCCAAAGCACAGGCAGGAAAGCGTGTGCAGGACCATTCCTCATTCCGGTGTTCAAAATCTTGGCCTCAGCGTCTATGAACCTCTTATCTCCATTCACCGTTTAGGTGGCTGCCGAGCCTGTGAGTTTTCCCATTTGGTATGTTTCACATGGATCCCTCCTTTCCTCCGGATGTCATCATCTTCATTGAGCTCAGATTTCTCCTGCAGCTCAGCGCCTTCACCGTGGTAATCATTGTTCTAGTCAGAGATGGGGAAAATGAAGACAGAGGAGTTGTTGTTTCTAGAATGGCGTGACTGGGGTTGGATGGGATATTGAGGAGCTTCAGAAGCAGGCTGGACCTTCTGGGGACATTTGGGTGGGTTGACCGACAAGACATCAAGGACATGTCTGTCCACACCTCTCTTGGGGGCAGTATTGTGTGTTGACCCCAGACAACGGGGCTCAGGCAGAGCAGGCAAGGATGTTGGGATCCAGTGTTAGGCAGCACAGGGCACGGACAAGCTGCTGGAGGCTGAGCACACCTTGGGCTCAGAATCACCAACGTGAATCTTGCTGAGTCATTGTGGAAATAGAGAGGGGGAGGGCTTGCCTCTCAGCACCTGCTGTATCAACTTCCTATAGCCTTAAGAAGAGAAGTTAGAAGCCCCAGTGTTGCCTTATAAGGCAAATTGGGGCAATTCTTTAGGAAGGAAGAGCTGTGACTCAGGGAGGCCTGCAGAGGAGAGGGAGAGGTGGCAGCACAGAAGTAGGAGGTTTGCACACATAGAGTCACGCACATACCGGCACGTACAAGCAGGGATGGGATTCCTTCACCCATCTCACAAACGTACACACTCTTTTGTCTTTCATGAATTTTCTTCTTAAACTCACAGGACCTGGATTCACCTGGATCGATTTAGTGGTGGTGGTGGTGGGGTGTTTATTCCCACCCTCCAGGATACAGCTGTGAATAAACTGTGCCTCTGAAAGAAGACCTCAGCTCTGAGGTTAGGGGCTGCTGCTTATGATGTGTTAAAGCCCTCTGTCTCTCCTTAGCAAAGTAGCTCAGGAATAGAAAAACAAGCATCCCATGTACTCAGTACTAAGAAACAAGTAGATAAAAACATGCCTGTGGCTCAAAGGAGTAGGGCGCTGGCCCTATATGCCAGAGGTGGTGGGTTCAAACCCAGCCCGGGCCAAAAACTGCAAATCCTCCCACCTTCCCTCCCAAAACCCCACAAACAAACAAACAAAAAAACCAACTACATGCCCCCAGGAGAGGAAAAACACCATTAAATTCAAGAAGGAGGGAAAGGGGAAACTGGGGAAGGGGCCCAATAAACCCCCACCTAATGGATACAATATAGGGGTATATGACACACCTCCTGGTTGAAGGACTCAAATACAACTCAGACTTTTCCTAACAAATACAAACAATATAACCTAATATGTAGGAACCCTCATGCTAATAAAAAACACTGAAAATATGGGGGCACCCCTAGCTCAGTGGGTAGGGCGCTGGCCATAAGCACTAAGGCTGGCGGGTTTGAACCCAGCCCGGGCCGGCTAAACGGCAATGACAATGGCAACCAAAAAATAGCCGAACAAGGTGGTGGGCACCTGTAGTCCCAGCTACTTGGGAGGCTGAGACAAGAGAATCACTTAAACCCAAGAGTTTTAGTTTGTTGTTAGCTTTTACATACACCATGGCACTCTACCCAGGGAAACAGCTTGATAATTTGCCACAAAAAAAAAAAAAAAAAAAAAAAATTTTTTTTTTTTTTAAATAAAATAAAGCCGTGTTATTATTCTTCTTCCAATTCCCTACACCATCCCTCAGCAAACTACCTTAGCAATCCGAAATGGGGACACAAATATGTAATTGAAGAGGTCTGACCCTCTGGAAATAGAATTGCCAACTCTCAGAAGCATCCTCAAGTTTATCAGGGTCTGCTACAGCTGGGGGAAGCTCTGTGCCTCCCCTTCAATGTCCACCCTTGGTCGCTGCCCAGGGCAGCTCTGGTAAGTGCCCCTCTAGGCCTTGCCCTCAGGAGCAGGAACGGGGGTGGCTGAAAGTTTCTCCAGCGTCTCTTGAAGTGTCTGACTCACCCAAGGCCCTGCACAGACTTCCAGCCTTTCATCTCAGACACCCGCCTGGCCTGGTCTGGCTGGATTCAGCATCTGGTCCACACCTCTTTGTCCAGTTCCTGTCACTTGAGGATGGCATCTCAGACTTCTTCTGCAGCAACTGACCCACAAAGACTGAGGAGAAAGTGAGCGTGAGAATAAACCACTCCATCACACCCTCAACTCCACGCTATGAAGGTGACGGCTTCAGCCACCTCCATCCGTAGAGGATGATGGCTTTCAAGAATATTAAGTCTGTTTTATTCTTGTGTAGAAAAAAGAATTCAAGAATTGAAGGCCACACAGCTACTATTTCTATGCCCCCTTTCCAGCCAAATAATAAACTTAACACTGACAATTTAGGCAATGTTTCCTATGAATCCAACCTCTAGCTAACCTCTTGCCATATATCATCTCATTTAATTCTAATTATTGTTGTTATTCATTGAAGGATGAGGAAACTTGAGATGCAGATAACATTTCTTTTCTTTTTTTTTTTTGTCGGAGTCTCACTTTGTCACCCCCATTAGAGTACTGTGGCATCACAGCTCACAGCAACCTCCAACTCTTGGGCTTAAGTGATTCTCTTGTCTCAGCCGCCCATGTAGCTGAGACTACAGGTGCCCACCACAATGCCTATTTATAAAATAATAAAACTTTTATTTTATTGTTGTTGTTGTTGCAGTTGTCATTGATGTTTTAGCTGGCTGGGGCTGGGTTTGAACCTGCCACCCTCGATATATGGGGCTGGTGCCCTAGCCACTGAGTCACAGGCACTGCCCCAGGTAACATTTCTTAACTTGCTCTAAGTTTCATTTTGTGATTGATTCTGTTTTCCATTCTATATAGTTGTATTATAAAAGTCAGTATCATGAAATTATAAGATTGTGTTAGAAACTCAGAAATTGAGTCTGAGAGCCGCTACATTACGTATCTTGCAGGTGGGAATTCAGATCTCACTCCACAAGAAAACAATTAGTAGTGAGAATCTTAGAGCTAGAAGACATTATCAAATGCCTGCCCTTGCTGGGGTCCCCCCACAACACCCTTTCCTCCCTTGCCCCAATCCTGCACATGCACCCCCTTACCCCCCAGATTTCAATGTTGGGTGAAATAGAGAAAGTGATTCCCAAGGGGCCTAGTAATAGTTCCAGCCTCTTCCCATATCAAGGGTGTCACCTGGATCAAGAGGTCTATTTCAATTCTCTCCCTGAATTAAGACAAAAATTGAGCAGCTGAGGTGTTACCTTCTGTTAGGGTGTCTACTTTTAAAAACTAAACAGTAGCTCACACCTGTAATCCTAGCGCTCTGGGAGGCTGAGGCAGGTGGATTGCCTGAGCTCAAGAGTTCTATACCAGCCTGAGCAAGAGCAAGACCTACCTCTACTAAAAATAGAAGGGGTATGGGCAGCTAGTTCCTTCTCTTAAAAAAGCTGGGTGTTGTGGTGCACATGTGTAGTCCCAGGTACTCTGGAGGCTGAGGCAAGAGGATCACACTTGAGCCCAGGAGTCTGAGGTTGCTGAGAGCCCGTGAGCTATGACACCATGGCCCTTTATCCAGTGTGACAGACTGAAACTCTGTTTCAACCCCCCCCAAAAACAAAAAACCAAACAGTATGCTAGTCAACTTAAGTCATCACTTTTTATACCTTTATTAATAAGACAAGTGCTAGAATGCTCACCAATTAGAGACTTTCTTTCATTGTTCAGAGTAACAGTGCAATATTGATCATATAAATTAACATCCCACCTTAATGATCTCATTTTGTAGAAACGGAGTAATCTCATGCTAATATAGATAAAGAAGAACACATTGTATATTTTGTCAATAAATGAGCACCAGTTATATAATATTTATGCATAACTTATTTCTATTTTTACCCAATTACAAACTTATATAAAAGTTGCAAGTAGGAGGGAAAAAGCTTTATTTTCCTGATCCATTTGAGTGTCAATTGCCACCCTGGTCCATGTCCATTACCTCTAAATCCTTTTTTGTAGGATTTTTGTTTTTTTAGATAACCAGAAAACAATCAAGGGCAATTGGGAAGTGAACATTGGTACATTGTTGCTATATCATCCTCAAGCCCCCAGTCAGGTTTTGCCAATTATCCCACTTATGTCCTTTACAGAAAAATGATCCATTTTCTTTCCTTGCGTCTTTAGTTCCCTCCAGTTTGGAACATGTCCTCAGTCTTTCCCTCACGTTAATGACTTTGTCACATTTGACAATGACAGGCCAGTTATTTTGTAGAAGCCTAAATTGATACTTGAGTCAGTGTATTGTCATGGTTGGATTCATGCTTGCCAGGAACATCACTGTGGAGACACCGTGTTCTCATTACTCAGGCAGGACGTGGTGTTGTTTTGTTCTAAATATTGATGGCACTCTTTGATCACTTGATTAAGGTGGCTGTGGCCAGGATTTTCCTCTGTAGTTACACTCTTTCTCTTTAAACTTAGTAAGAATTTTGCTGAGAGACACTTGAGAATGTAAATCCCTATTTTTTCATGCAGTATTCACCTTATTTTGTGTACTGTTTATATTAACATGGACTTTTGGTGCCCTATTTTATTTATTGGATTGTAATCCATTACTAACATTTATTTCAATGCTCAAATTGTCCCTCATTTGGCCCAGGGAATGCTTCACTCGGACTTCTGTGTCCTCGTGACATGCCCCCAACATTCTTTGAGCAATTCCTATTGTCTGGTACAAAATGTTCCAAGCTCATCTCACAATTTCCCTCCCCTAATCTTGGAATCAGCCATTTCTTCAAAGAGCAATGGTTCCTTTTCCTAGAGAATGGTATTCAGAAGTCAGGATCTGTGCTTGAGATGTGCATCTCTGCTCTGGGCCTTCTCAGTGGACAGAGCTAGAAAATAAATGTATGTGTGACATAGATACATATTTAGGAACATGTAGAGACAGAGATGTAAAGGTACCACATTATATATCTGTATCTCAATAAGTTATCAATTTATTACATGTGTTCATGTGTCCATGTATTGAAGACCATAGCTCACACCAGTATCTTCATTTTAAATGCAATACCAGGATTCATTTTAATCTCTCATGTCCCATATTTGTAGCAAGATCCTGACTCCCCTTATCCTTAATATTTTTACTTATTCGATCATCCCCCACACCGTTAGCACTCCTTCCCCACGTGGACGCCCTTCTCCCCACACGCAGGCTCCTGTCCCTCCCTGGCCACTGCCCCTCCTGGCAGTATGGCCACTTCCCTGCGAGCTCTGAGCCCTCATCCCCTGTTCTGGGCTCCCACAATTCCCACTCCCACTCAGTCCTCCCTGGCATGGGTGCCTACGTCTCTGTGCTTCACCTAATGGATTTAGGGAAATTATTAAGTTGTTCAGGAAGAGAAGGAAAGAGAATAGAAAGAGCAAATTTATTTACTTTTTTGCAAAATAAAAGAGAGGAGAGCTTTTCTACCCCAGTCTATATTACTTCAATATTCTTAATACTGATGATTTAGAACTGGCTTAAAATTGATGAGACTAAATCTGGGAATGATACCCTGAAAGTTTTGCACCAAAAGGTTTTCTCAAGTAGATCATCTTTGCTCAAGGACAACGTCTGCAAATGAGGACCCTGTGAAAATCTCTGTGATGTGTTCCTCCGCCTTCACACTCTTTGGGGGTGGGGGCTGAGAA
Organism: Loris lydekkerianus; assembly: GCA_963574355.1. Lineage (NCBI taxonomy): Eukaryota > Metazoa > Chordata > Mammalia > Primates > Lorisidae > Loris > Loris lydekkerianus. The sequence goes on along the minus strand of CAUYPK010089405.1, from coordinate 24,441 downwards.
TCAACTCTGCTTTGTAATTTTGGATGCACAACCCATTCATGGAGAACCAGGAGACATTCTTTACCCCCTCAGGGTCAGTCGCCTTGTGAGTCAGACCTGATAATCCCTGATCTTCTTACAGTCGGACAGCTCAGGATCCTCACAGCTCTCTGTGCACTTAACCACATCGTCCGAGGGCAGGGACCAGGCCTCGCTCTACGTGTGCACCGTGCCAGGCCCAGTCTGGCAGACCGCGGCATCCAGCTGGCCTCTGTGGGTGAACGCAGGCGTGACTGAGCGGCTCTGTCCTCAGGCCTCGCTCCAGGGAAGCATCCCCTCTCTGCACAGATGCACTGCCGAGAAGTCACGCTTATTAGGATGGCGCACTGGAAGGGCTTACATCCACCCGCCCTCATAAAACCCCCGATTCCCTGATAAGGAGAGGAAGTGGCTGCCGCAGGAATGTGATCTGAGATAACCCGTTCCCCACTCTGGTGGACTGTGCTGTGCTGTGCAATGTGTGGCCACTTGGTGCACGAGGCAGCGGCCGCCTCAGGCTCTAAGGAATGTGTGTCCAGTATTTGGTGCTGAAAGGCTGGAAGGAGAAGCAGATCCCAGGACGTGTCAGGGCGGCCGGTTCACCGTGATGGAGAGGGTGTGATCCCTGCAGGGTGCAGCCAGCCGGAGAGAGTCTCCGGAGGAAGAACATGCTGCGGATTAGGAGAGAGTGCTCCCTTTCCCCAACGTTTCGCATCTGTTTCCCTTTAATCTTTCAACCTGGCCTTCCTTAAGACATAGTTTTAGAGAAGCTAAAAGTTGGCCGGGCATGGTGGCTCATGCCTGTAATCCTAGTACTCTGGGAGGCTGAAGCAGGTGGATTGCTTGAGCTCACGATTTAGAGACCAGCCTGAGCAAGAGCCAGACTCCCGTCTCTACTAAAAATAGAAAAACTAGCCAGGCTGTTGTGGCGGGAGCCTGTAGTCCCAGCTACTTGGTTGGGGGAAGGGGGGAGGGGGAGGTACTGAGGCAGGAGAATCGCTTGAGCCCAAAGGACTAAGATTGCTGTGAGCTATGATAAGGAAAGGGACTCTGCCCAGGGTGACAAAGTCAAACTTGGTCTAAAAAAAAATAATAAATAAATAAAAATCAACAGCATCTCTTATGCTCATTTACAAACTTATAAAGAGCACCACCCCTTTGCTGATCAAGCATTCCATCCATTCATTCAGATAACTTACTGGTGTAAAGAGCCCTGTATTAAGTGGCCAACATGAGCTTTGCCACCCCTGATCTGTCTAGGGGAAGGAAGACTCCCCAGAGCCTCAGCTTTGTCATGGCAGCGCCCACAGGAAGGCCTTTGGTAAAAGGCCAGGGGCTGAAGGCATGGAGACAGAATTCTTGTAGTTGACTCTTCCTCTTTTAAAACACATATGATCTTGGAGGATTACACAGAGGTGTCACACAGAGATTTGCTATTGGATACCAAAGTGATATGGCAGAAATGCTCTGGATTCACAGAGAGTTGGATTCAAATTTCCATTTTGAGACTATGTCCCTTGGGGAAAGCCATTGAACATCTTCAAGCCTGAGGTTTTGTGTTGACAACTTAGGGCTTTGAGAGCCCTGCAGGCACTAATATTCTTGGCTTACTTGGTTTACTATCAACCAGCTGTTGATAGTAAAAGATGCTTGGAAAATTCACTACAGCCTAGTATACAAGATACTGTTATCTTGAATTGTTACTCAAACATGTATCAGGAATATTGCCTGTAAAGTAGTAATTCAGGCCTGAGCTAAGGCTTGATAATTGCTGTCATCTGTGGAATCCCCAGCACAAAGTACACCACCTGTCACACAGTAGGTGTTTACGTACCCCAGAGACGTGTTAATACAGCGAAAACCTTCATTATAATGCAGGACAAAGGTCAACTCTTAACTGTGCCACTGATAATGCGTTTGGTTCAGTCTGTTTATTATGGATTCTTCCTGATAATTTTTCTTTTGGTAGGTACAAAGGAGTATTTTAATACTAATAATAAAGAAGCAATTTAAATATTTAATAATAAGAGGTTGGCTAAGCAAACCTAGGTATATTCAAGTAAATGGAGTGTTATACAGCCACTTAATAAAGATTATATGGACATACACTGGCATAAAAAGATATTCAGGTTATATATGTGTTGCTAAGTTTATAACTAGTTCACCAAATAACGCCCATAACATGAACAAAGTTTAGAAGTTTACACACCAGAGTGCTTATAGAGGTTATATATCTTTATTTAAAAGACTTTTTAAATAAATTCCTTTTCTTCTTTTGTTCTGTGTAAAAGCTTAATTGTGGTTTAATTCACATATCATGCAACTCACCATTTAAAATGTATAGTTTCATGAGTTTTAGTAAATGCAGAGCTGTGCAACCATCACCAGTCAATTTTAGGATATTTTCAATATCGTATAAAGAAAACTTGCACCTTTTAGCCCTCACCCCCTCCATCTCCTTGCAACCAACAATCCAACATTTCTATAGATTTGTAAACATCTCCTAATTTATATTTTAAACTAATATTTATTTTCAAGGTTGTTTTTCACTGGATTTGCCTGAGAGTCCTTCTAATGATCATGCATGAAAACAAGCATCCTTAGATTGCCTCCTCTGGACCCACGCCAGAAACCTGAGTGTCAACCATCATTATATGTGGTTTTTAGACTGGGCAGTAGGCTACTTTGTGGGTATCCCAAGCTTCCTTTGGCCTCCCAGGTGCTCTCATCTCTGACTGCAGAGAGAGATTTGTAACTTCTAGCTCCTTTTATTTCTGATCTCAGATCTCTTTCCATTTTTTGAAGAGAGGGAGAGATATAATTCAAACTCCCACACTTACACTCATTCCCATGCTATGATCTGCACAGACTTATTATTCATCAAGAATAACTGGTTTGAAGTAAAATGGTTTATACATAATAGATGTAGTTCCCAAACCAGGTCAACTCAAGACATAAATATTTTCTATGCATGTTTTGGAGATGAATGTGTCAACTCAACCTTAGGTATCAGAAATTGGATTTTATGACCAAGGAAAATGGAGTGATTTAAAAAATGGTTGCCTATTTTTTTCAAATTTGAACATTTCATATAGATGAATTCATTATTCTAATATTTATTTATTTAGAGACAGTGTTCTGCTTTGTTGCCTGTCTTGAGTGCAGTGGTGTGATTATAGCTCACTGTAAACTCAGTCCCTTGGGCTGAAGTGATCCTCCGACTTTAGCCTCCTGATAGCTGAGACTACAGGTGCATGCCACCATGGCTAATTTTTAAAAATTATTTGTAGATACTGGGTCTTGCTATGTTGCCCAGGAAGGTCTAAAACTCCTGGCTCTCCCAACGTGCTGAGATTAAGTGTGAGCCACCGTACTCAGCCATTACTCTAATATTTGTTAGCCATCTCCTGTGTTGACGGCCACAAGTTAAGTGCTCAATTATGTCAAGCATAATTCTGGCTTAAATAAACTTACAGTCATAGGCCTGGTTTTCCAGTCTTTGGGCACTATGTTCCTTTCCTCATTTACGTTATTAAGGAGATCAGTCTCTTTATCTGTGATGGCAACCATCATCAAACCATCTAGAAAACAATGCATACGTTAAGTTGACCCATATGAAGTTACCAATAGCCTACCATTCTGACACACAGTAATTTCAAATGCTTCAGTGTAGTAAGAAAAAGAAAAACTTGCAATTTACCAGCATTGGGCTTAAAATATTGTATAGGTATTATTTGATTTAATGTCACAACAGCTCCATGAGATAGGTAGCATTCTGATCGTCGTTTTACAGATAAGAAAACAGAATCTTAGAAAGGTTTAATAACCAGTTCAAGTTCATATGGTAAATAAGCAGTTTTATTGTGTGATACACAGAAAGGCCCATATGACACAAAAAGCCTATGCAGTTAAACATCGTGTTAAATAGAATATTGAAGGGATTGGAGAGAAAATAAGGAAGAAGTTTTTAGCACCTAGTGTATGCTTAAAACATCAGAGGAATATATGAGCTGGAGAGGAGAAGGGAAAAGTTAATGCTGATAAAAAAATAGGAAATCTTTTCTGCATCTTCTTTTGTATTCAAAAGGGTTCTGAACAATCTACTTTATGTTGCAACATCTCTCAGTGGTCCTCATCTCCTGGAAAAATGGAGGCCCATTCATCTCCCTTTGGTCAGTCATCTCTGATCCCCATCAAGAATCTTCAGCCCATTGGACAAGAATCTCATTTCCACATTAAGTTCCTGTCATTCCAATGTGGCCCAAACAGTTCCAGTTTCCAACCATAAACAAGTTAGAAGATAAGCTGAATAGCAATATGAAATCAATAGCAGTAGAAGAAATATTTGAAATACAAACGAGTCCTGTCCTAATACATTCCAGAATTCAGAATTCTATTGGGTCTATCATTCTGGCAGTCTTTGGACAGAGGTGACCTGCTGGTAAGATACCTCCGAGTTTACTAACAACAGTCACCAACTGATGAAATGCCAGCGTGTGACCCACTTGACTTCATCTTGTGATGAATCCTCTTTCCCAAAGTTCTGTCATTGTGATCCACCACCCTGTAAGTTTTGTTTCCAAAATGTGTGCTGGCAACTGTTTCTGCAGCTATCAATGGAATGATACAAGTCGTTCTTGTTAAGTCTTTAGTACCAAAGGACAATGCTAAGTTTTTCCAAAACATTCTGGAAAGATCATGGTGAAGATGCCCCGAGTGCTATCAAGCACTGCGTGCCGCCTGAGTGTGCCGTTCAGTGGGCGGGGAGAGATAGAGGTGTGTGAGGGGGTGAACATGTGCAGGGCGACTAAAATTAGTTTCCAATCTGAGAGCCTCATTTCTGCCTTCTCTGGAACAGCTGTTAGCGTCCACATTTTCCCCATACATGGTCCATTCTGAAAGAATCCCATTCAGAGGTCTAAATGTCAACTGCTCTGAAAAAAGCCTCTGTAACTCTGGCAATGAATGAATGTGTAACATTTCAAACAGATACTTTGTGGAATCTTATCACCACTGCCAGAAAGCAGCCAGGGAGGGATCCGTGGCCATATACTGCAGCAAGGCCTGCTTTATGGCCTTGTAAAGCCATGTAGCACATGGACAGCAGTATGCTTGCAGGTTGATACCTCTCCCATTCACAAATTTCCTAACTTGAAGTTCTCCTGCCTCCAGAGTCCCGTGTGGGCAGCCCTATTCTCTGAGAAAGTCAGAAATTAAATTGTTCAACACAAGTGTAAAAACCCTCTCCTGGAGTCACAGAGAGTGAAACTCTTCAGAGACCAGCTGTTCTGTAGGCCCAAGTGAAAGGCAAGGATTTCCCCTGGAGTTCAACTGTGGAAAAAAGAGGTCACCTTATACCCAAGGCCTTTCAAAGTCTTACGCTGTAATTGCTGTCTCTGTTACTTCCTTTTGACTAGTGAAGTCCTGCTTGGGAAACACATCAGCCTCCACAACCTCATGTGGAGATTTAGTGAGGTCCATCTGATTGAACAGATAAAGAGAAAAAGAGGCAAAGAAATTTAATCCATATTTTGTATTCCTGATAGAATGACTTCCCAATTGCAACCACTGAATGGTATTTCCCCCGTTTCCCACCAAAAGAGTCTTTTAAAGACCAAAAAGCAATAAAATAAGTGGTTATCTTAGATAGGTCATAAATACACACATCAGGACAACTGAGAAAGCAAAGTAACGGCTAATGTTATACAAATACATATGTGTATCTGGGCTTGGGATCAGTATTCTGTTGAAAGGCTGATGTGGCAAAAGTCTGAGAAATGACAAAAATGAGGTCTAGAAGCTGGGCTAAATGTCTCAAAACACAGCTCACGTGGACCCTGAGATTTGCTTGATGGGTTTGAATGTGATTTTTAAAGGTGATGTGATATATATTAATATATGTGTAAATATTACATAGCTGCAACAGCTATGGAATGGTTGCATGGTGCTTAGTCTCTTCCTTTCCTAATTTTGAGATATCAAATCACCTTTTCTCTCGTGCCAGGATCTGCTCAAATCACGAGGCTCCCCACTCTCAGACAGACGGACGTTCTCACAGCTGTGCTTTCTTACAGGTCGAGGGCACTATTTCTTCCTTCATGTTTAAAGTGTATATTCTGGGGAGCAGAATACATAACAAGTTCTCAAGTATAGGAGAGAATGAACTTCCCCTTGTACTAGTACTTATTCTTCTAAAGCTATCCAGTTTATTTTCTACTTGAAAATAATTCCTTGCCTATTTCCTAGTTCACTTTAACTTAGACCTAATTTAACTGTTAGACCTGAGCCCCAGTTTTCATGGCCACTGTTAGGGATGCTTGCCAAGGGCTTTAGCTGGGAAGAGCCATTTCACTTTTTGGGGTTTTGGCTTCCCTATTTATATAAAAAGGATAATTTTGCCTGTCCTGCTGTGAAGGTCAGATGACATGAAAATAAACTCTTCAGAGATTAGTACATTACTACTAAGAGGAACTTACTCAAAATTGGAATTCAGGGTGTGACCTTTGCCTGTACAGCGTGTTTCCTCCCTCCCTCCCTTCTTTTCTTCCTTCCTCCTTCCTCCTTCTTTCTCTCTTTCTCTCTATCTCTCTTTCTCTTTCTTTATAAATTTAAGCTTTATTTGCAAAACTTAAAAACTATATTTTAAGTTAAAATGTTTAAAATTTATGTGTAATTTTTTTGACACATAGCATGTTTCAAATATATGACTTCATGTGACCCTCAGTAATCTCAGTTAGTTTCTAGTTATAGTTGGTCCTGGTATTGGTATTGTGTACTGCAACCTCATTATAGTTTAAATGCACTTTTGTGAAGTAGCCTGAGACTCCAACCATCAACAGAATGATGTGAGGAGAAAGTGTATTCTAAATTCCAAACAAATGAGTGTGCAGAAGGCCACTTGTTTGTAAGCTGGGGGTTTACAGTGTGTTCTAATAGCTACATGAGCCAGCACAAATCAAGTGAACAATTCCAGTGAATGAAAGTCTTCCATTAAATGAAAATTAATTGTGTTTTTGTTTAATCGTTAAAAACTTTTCTAGGCAGTCTTCGGAAGTATGAATTGCTTGCAGATTAGCACATGATAAAAGACACACCTGCGGTGCATCTTACAAGGGTATATGTGAAACTTAGTAAATGTAGAATATAAATGTCTTAACACAATAACTAAGGAAATGTCAGGAAGGCTATGTTAACCAGTGTGATGAAAATATGTCAAATGGTCTATAAAACCAGTGTATGGTGCCCCATGACTGCATTAATGTACACAGCTATGATTTAGTAATAATAATAATAATAAAAGAGCTAACTGGATTAAGCACTAAAGAGACATGAGTAGCTTTCTTTTTTATAAAAGTTGTTCCTCTTAAGAAAGTAGTAAAAGTTCAGAATATCCATTTTTCTGGACTATCCAATTTTCAGAGAGCCTGGAAATCCACCCCACTGATTCCCCTACAGGATGTTTCAGCGAAGCCTTCTGAAGTATCCACCCTCCAACATGAACAAGAAATGTCAGTTTAGGGTATAGGACTCTTAACTGCATTTTTTCACCTTCATAAAGAAGGTTGGAAGCAATGTGGGTAAAATGCAAATACCCTTTGAGCATGATATTTATAAATATGTACTAGGAATTGAATGAGCTGGTAGAAACCATTGGCCAGTTTCCTTTTCCTAGTCTCCTGAAAGTACTGTCTTGTTGAGATTAAAAGAAGATGTTGTCCAACCTAGACATGAAAGTGTCCCCTGACACCGTGCAACTCCCAGGTAGTAACACCTGTGTTTCTAGAGCTCAGCCTACCATAGAAAGAAGGAAGGAAAGGAATATGATTTCTTCCCTATTCTGAGGTCTGTGTGCTGATAAAATGAGAGAATCCAGGACCTCGGCCCTAAGATGTAAGAAAGAGTGCTTAATAGTACAAACTTGCTGTGATAGTTGGCCCTGGCTGCCCTAAGAAAGCAACAGCAACTGGGTAGCTTAAAACAACTGGATTATATTGTCTCATAGTTCCAGTGATTAGAAAAATGACGGAGGACCCCAAAGTGCTTCTGTTATTGTGGGTTACATCTACAGTATTTCCCTCGGAACTCTGATCTTACAGGTTCCCTTTACTATGTTTTTGGACCAAAGTAACCAGGCAAAAAAACATAACTTCTTAGACATGTGACAAGGATAGGTACATATCAATAGATGCTTTCTATAATGGGAAAGAATAAAATGAATATAATAGTTAAAAAAAAAATTTCCAGCATGCCACCAAAAGTTGACTCTTTCTTGGGACTTCCAAGGCAAAACTGTATGAACTAAGTTCCTCAAAACCTCACAGTCAAAATTTAAAATAATATGTTATCTTTTTTGTGGAACATATGAAGATGATTCTGATTACTTATGAATTTATAAGTAATTTTCTGCATGAGCACCTATTTCTTAGTAAGGAAAACTTGGAGTGAACCTCCTGTTACTTCATGGTAGTATCCTTGGGTCTTGTTTAGCAGTAACCTGAACAGGCTCTGCAGGATGCTGGAAAAATGGTTTCGTGGGTGTAGCTACAGGCTAAGCAGGAATTCAGAGAAAAGAGCTAACAGGCTCTGCTGGTTTCTCAGAAGCAGCTCTGAGTACTGGAAGAGGCTTTCCTAAGGGGACCAGGCCAATCAGCTGGCTGCAATATCCGTCCTGCTTCCAGTTCATTCCTCTGCTTTATTAAATTGAGCAAAATTTAGCAGTGAAGGGGCTTCTCCATGTTATTAGGTAGTTGTAGTGCTGTAGGGAACCCCAGTGCCGTAAGCCACCATCTTCCTAGTGCAATCTTGTAAAATTCCTCATCCAGTAGCCCAGTGTTGTGGCAGGCTCCTGTAATCCCTGCTACTTGGGAGGCTGAGGTAAGAGAATCACTTACACCCAAGAGTTGAAGGCTGCTGTGAGCTGTTATGTCACAGCACTCTACCGAGAACAACATAGTGAGACTCGGTCTCAAAAAAATTAAAAAAAGAAATTATGAAAAATTCCTCATCCAGTATTGCAGTGGTTCTCAACCTTCCTAGTGCTGCAGCCCTTTAATACAGTTCCTGTGGGTCGGTACCCACAGGCTGAGAACTGCTGCAGTATTGGAATCCCTTGGACAGCTCCCCCATTGTAACTGACCTGGCTCCCTTTAATATTTTCAGGGATTTCAATTTCACTACCTGTACCCTAGGCAACCTGTTATTTTATTTTTATTTTTATTTTTTAATTAAATCATAGCTGTGTACATTGATGTGATCATGGGGCATCATACACTAGCTTCATAGACCATTTGACACATTTTCATCACACTGGTTAACATAGCCTTCCTGGTATTTTCTTAGTTATTGCGCCAAGACAATTACATTCCACATTTACTAAGTTTAACATATACCCTTGTAAGATGCACCGCAGGTGTAATCCCACCAATCACCCTCCCTCTACTCACCTCTTCCTTCCCTCCCCTCCCTTTCCCCCTTCCCCTTATTCCTAGGTTGTAACTGGGTTATAGCTTTTCATGTGAAAGCCCTAAATTAGTTTCATAGTAGGGTGAATGGATTAATAAATTGTAGTATATGTACAGCATGGAATATTATGCAGCCTTAAAAAAAGATGGAGACTTTACCTCTTTCATGTTTACATGGATGGAGCTGGAACATATTCTTCTTAGTAAAGTATCTCAACAATGGAAGAACCTGTTCTTTTATTGAATAGCTTAAACAGTTAGGAAGTTGTTATGTAGAAAAGCAAAGTATTTCCAGAATAGAAAAAGAACCATTGTTCTAACTTTGTCCTTCAGATCACATAGAAGAACTCCAGTCCCTCGTTCTCATGTGATCCCTTCAAATATTTTGAAGCAACCATGTTCTTTTTCCCAAATATTTTTGTTTTCAGCAAGATATTTACAGTTTTCTCATCACCCAGATTCAAGTCTCTTTACAATTCTCTATTTTCCCTGAGCAGATTTTGAGTTAAATAGTGTCCCAAATTTGGTCACAAAATTCTGCATCTGTGTGTAGCAATGAGTAGTCCCATCAAATTGTAAATTCCTTTTCATTTACAGTGAAATAAAAGTTTTAAGTATTTTCAGATACCTCATCTCTTTGTATTGTACTTTTTGGGGAATTTCTTTTTCTTCAAGTTTTGAATTTTATTCCTAATTTTGTGAAATCTATCCAGTTGATACAATATAAAAATCAAAGGGTAATTCTTCATCTTGAACTCTTTAAACACTTGTCCACCTTTAACCAGCTTATTTAAATCCTTTCTTCCTTTGGTTTTGAAAATGATCCATTTCACACAGGTAGATTTATATAGGTTTATGACTGGTGTCTGTTCAGATTTCTTAATGCCTTTGCCATTAGTTTTGTTCCTTTTTTTTTTGCAGTTACATATTTTGAATGTCACCCACTCCTGATCTTAAATGTGTGTCAAAGGATTTAATGAAAAACATCAGAATGTTACCCATATATGCTCTCCTCTAAAATAACAGAGAAAATAAATGTATAAGAGCTATGTTGTCTGTAATATGCACAATATGGAAAGGCTTAGAAAAATTCTTTTAATTAGCCAATTTATCTTCTTGATGTAAAGATAGTTACAAGCGTTAAATGTTATCCAACTTTCAGGAGTATATTCTTTAAGCAAAATGTGTTTGTTATTTAACATTGAGTCCTTTCTGTGTAGATTGTTCAGAATGTAAAAGAACCCATTGTTCTTAGCTAAAATAGTTCTCTGTTACTATCTTCTTTCAATCTCTGTCCTCCATGCGGTCTTAAATCCGGATGCATAATTTTCCTGCCAGAAGTTAATGCTTACTTCTCATTTGTTTTCACTTCCTGTTGCCTTCAGAGCTCTACAGAAAGAAGGTGCTATTTCTGCAGCTTCAAATTCATGTGGCTTTCCCAGGCACATTGTTTATTTAATGAAAAAGAAGAGAGAGACATTCTGTGTTTGGAGTTGTATAAATATGCTTTAAAAGGATTTCCTCATTTATTCCAATTCAACTTTCCTGTCCAGGGAGACCTTTGAATGTACCTTTAATCACTATATGATGACAGCTGCAATACAATTTTATAATAGTAGAATTATAAAGTGTATTCAATATAATAGATATACACTGTATATCACTGTATAACATATCTATTACATTGTATTCTCACTGTATTTAATATAACTATTATATTAAATATATATTTACATATATTGTATATATCTAAATACACTATTTAAATATATATAATATAACTAAATATATATCTAAATACACAAATATTTAATATTATACAGTGTATTAATATAACATTAGATATATGAAATGTTATATGTATATAATAGATTGAATACAGTGAGAATAAGGAAGGTAAAATGGAGTAATTCCTATTTCTCTCCATATATATTAACAAAGTAGGATTATTACATATTTGTATATTCAAACCCAGCATTATGTTATAAAACCAACAGTAAAAATAACATACAGTGCTGTGGTGCTAGCTAAGGTTGAATGGAACTTACTGCAAAGGAACTGATACTGTTTTGCTTTATATATTCTGTCTTGAGGTTCTCCTTCTTTGTCCCACATCTTTCTCACATAGCGTTTGCTCACCAAGCTATAATTGAAGTTGAAAAATTCTTTAATAGGTATTATAGTAAGGAATATTTTCAATGAGAAACAGTTACTTTTATATCTTCCTTGATACATCACCTTTGATTTGTTTTAAAAAAAAACACAGACTTCAGAATAAACCATAAATAAATCTTGAAACCTTTTACATTGCTGCAAATACAATTTTTTCTCAAATAAGTAATGGGTATGGACACAGGGTACTAAAGAGAGAAGAGAAACAGCAATGATTAAAATGCCATTAAAAATAACATTTCATAATGTTAATATTTAATATAAAATATTTATGTAATATTTACATATATATGCAATATATACAAATTGCAAATAATATATCTGATTTGTGTGTAATGCATATAATATATATTTATATTTGCATATTTGTTTATAAATAGACTGTTCAGGTTGGAATTACATTAGGGCTTTTTTATTTTATGAAAATCAATCACAGATTTTTTTTCTCAGGACACTTTTATACCACATTAACAGTGTAGTATAAAAATTGTGAAGTAAAGCCATCAAAATAACTATACCCAACTAATACATTTACTTAAGAAGAAAAATATTAGTATGTAATTTTTGTCTAAAGCATGATATCTATAAGTATAGATGGCCTATTTAAGGAGAAAAGGAACATGTTCAACCATACTGAAGAGCAGAAATGCCACAAACTCTGTTTAGTGAGGGAAACACCATGTTTCCTCTATAAAATAAGTTGCTCATGTGTTTTTCACAGCCTTTTGAAGTTGACACATGACCTTTAGACCTTTTTTGTGCGTGGTACATGATTTTCTTGTTTGGAGTTGCACTGATTTTGTTCTGCAACAAAGTACATTAATTACTCTGTTATCCTTTTTATTCAGAATTTTGTACATTATTTCCAGAACAATCAGTTCTTTGAACTCAGAAAGGAAAGGAAGTTGCTTTATGTCAAGTGTCAATGATAAAATCAAACAAACATGAAAAATGTGGGATAGACAAATAGTTTTCTTTGTGTTTTTCTTAAGCATACATTGAAAGCTCTTTAAACTCTGTTACCTTGTACAATAAATATCATAAAAGAATTATATGGAAGCTTCTTCTTGGCTCCTTTAGACAGAATCACATCTAAAACAAAATGAAGTGAGAGGAAGTATGATTATGCAGAAGAAGTTAGTGGGAAGGATTACATGTCCTCAACAATGGTTCCTGTTAATGTTTACCTGTACTTTCACATCATTTGTCCTTTCTTTTCGGTTGTCTTCCTTTTTTATTGTCAGAACAAGTAATTGCTTCCTCTGAAGAAAGGCAGACCAAACCATGCTCCTTTGGTGTGATTATTTTTAGCTGACAGCAATAGAGAAGCGGCAGCCTTGGGAAGGACTCTCTGCCTTCTACCTTTGTGCCTTTACTCAAGGAATGTTTCCCTTTATAAAAGAGATACACGTTTTTATTTGTAAAAGGTGTTTTCTCTCCTATATCAAGAAGGGAATGACTGTAAGACTCTTAAATATATTACAAATCACACTAAACAACCCATACATTTTCTAGTTACTTTCTTACAGCTTATCACCCCTAGTAGCTCTAATATCCTTTATCTAGTCACCAATCCACAATTTATCACCACCCCATGCCCCTTTTTTTGAGACAGAGTCTCACTGTGTCACCCTGGATGGCATCAGAGATCACAGCAACCTCAAACTCCTGGGCTCAAATCATCCTCCTGTCTCAGCCTCCCCAGTAGCTGAGGCTACAGGCACCTGCCACCACAGATGGCAAGTTTTTCTATTTTTTGGTAGAGACAGGGTCTTGCTTTTGTGTGGGCTTGAATTCCTGAGCTCAAGCGATCCTTCCACCTCTGCCTCCTGGAGTTCTGGGATTACAGGCATGAGCCACCAGGCCCAGCCAATATAGCACCCTTTGTTAAAGTGGCTTATAAGCACCTGAGTCTAATCACCTCTTTGGATATTAACCACTTTTCTGTGCAGCACAGAAAATCAAACTAATCAATAAAATGTGTATGCCTTTTTTCCTGTTAATCTTCTTTTGCCAGCTCGACCCATAGGTTCTAGTAATTGAACATAAGAGAGTGAAAGATAAATGTTTCTTCCTCTACACCATCAATGTCTCTTTGGTGAAGTGTCTGTTTGGGATTTTTGCCCAATTTTTATTTTAATTGGGTTGTTTGTTTTCTCATTATTGAGTTTTGAGTGTTCTATATATATTCTGCCTATACATTTTTCATGTTTTGCAAATGCTTCATTGTAGTCTTTAGCTTGTCTTTTCATGCTCTTGACAATATTTTAAAGAGCCAAAATGTGTAATTTTGATAAAGTGAATTTATCAAATTGCTCTTTTAGGGATTGTGCTTTTGACTATGAAAAATTGAGCTAACCCAAAGTCACAAAGATTTTCTTTAGTGTTTTTGTCTTGAAGTTTTATCATTCTGAATTTTATAATTAGGCTTGTGATCAATTTTGAGTGAAATTTGTATATGAATGATTAAAGGCATTGAATACATTGTTTTTATTTTTAAATAGGGATATATAGTTATTCCAGCACCATTTTTTGAAAAAGCCATCCTTGGTCCACTGGAAATGCCTTTAGATCATTGTCAAAGTCAGTTGCTCATATATGTATGGATCTGTATTTGGATATTCTTTTATGTACCATTCCTATATTTATTTATATTTACTTCCATGGTATAATTTTTCTATTGTAGGTTGATTATGTCTTAAAATCCAGTAGTTCTTACCCTCCGTCTTCCCATTTTCCGAAGTTGCTTTGTCTATTTTATGTCCTTTGCATATTCATATGAATTTTATAGTTTGTTCATTTCTACAAAAATTTCTACTAAAGTTTTCAATTGGGATTCCCTTCGATCTGTTCAGCAATTTATGAGAAAATTGCTATCTGATACTGAGTTTACAACCCATGAATGTGGCATCGCTGTCATTTTATTGAGGATTTCTGTATTTTCTTTAATTTACACAAACATTTCAAACCTATAAACAAATCATTACAATAGGACCATGAGTCCACTAAGGAAAGGCTACTAAATTCTGCCTGCAGTATCAGAAATTTCTGGAGAGAATAAAATTCTTCTGACTTGTAGTAAATAGGTAAACATCAGGTGAACAAAAGTGATTAGGGAGAAAAGAGTACGAGCACTTTTGTTGTTTAAGATAGGATCAAAGATCTGCAAAAATCAATAGTTATGGTTTGACATATTTGAAATCATTGGTGTATGAGGGGGATATTGTCAAGTCTGGCAGAGGGTGAACAGGTGGTAAAGAAATGGTTAAGGGCAGAGAGCAGGAACCAAATTGTAGCTGGGAAACAAATTGCTCCTGGAAACTGTTCCTCTGGGGCATACATAGTTGGTCGGTCCCGCTGACCTTTAACTGACCTGCAGCTCATTACCATCTAATTAGCATAGCATGGGCAGAGCTGTCGTGAAGGACCCTGGGAAAGACACTGCCTAGGAGGAGAAGCTGTTAGTGACCCCCTGTTATGTAACCTGATATAGAACCCCAACCTGTCAGTCACCTCAAAGGTGGGACACTGACAACCAGTCCTGGCAGGAGAGAGGCAGGGCCAATTAGCAAGCACATAAAAGGCAGCTGTACCCAGACTCTTGGGGTGGTTCTCCACCAGTGGAGTCTGAGCCCTTCCTCACTCCCTTGGTGGTGTTTTGGATTCAAAGAACTGTTCTGCTTATTTTATAAATAGTTGTTGTTAGAGTGTGGGCTAGTGGATACCGGTTTGAGAAAAAATTTCTTGAGGCAAGAGATTGGGATAGAAAGAAAAGTTTATTTTATTCTTGCTGACACAAAAGGGGCAACCTGGTGAAAGGGCAATAGTGTAGGCAGAGAATCCTGGCATTTTGGGTTTTTATTTAGAGCAGTGGTTCTCAACCTTCCTAATGCCGTGACCCTTTAATACAGTTCCTGTGGGAACGGTATTAAGCAGTTGAGAACCGCTGATTTAGAGGTTGAGGAAGGTTTATTGCTGTGAGGCTGCTCACCTGCATCTTCTTTTCTTCTTAGCAGTAGGCTGATAACAGAAGCATGGCAGGATGGTGAATTTCAAGGTTGGCTCCCCTGCCTTTGCTTGGAGACAGGCTTCATCCCTGCAAATGTGACTCTGCCCTCCTGATACAGTCTCAGGCCTAAAGCTCACACCCTTGCCCTACCTCAGGAACTCTGTAAAAAAGGCAGATTCTCAAAAATATTTTTATTTTATTTTTTATTTTTTGTTCCTGAGACAGAGTCTTACTCTGTCACCCCGGTAGAGTGCTGCAATGTCCTAGCTCACAGCTACCTCACACTCCTGAGATCAAGGGATCCTCCCGCCTCAGCTTCCCAGAGTTCTGGGATTATAGGCCTGAGCCACCACACCCAGCCTCAAAAACAATTTTAAAAGCGAAAAATTTTACATTTATTTTCTGTTTGCCCAACTCTTTACAGAGGTAGTGCAAAAGAGAATTCCTGCAGTGTGCCATTAGCAAGAGAACTCATAGGATTGATCTTAACTGTTACTAGGAAATTGTGGGGTTAGATATTTTTCTGTTATTTCAGCAAGCCTGCCCCCCCTTTGGTCCCTATAAGATTGAGAAATATGGCAATCTGTGCAACTATTTTTGCTCATAGCGTTTTGGGTCAAAATTTTCAAACAATTTGAGACAGACTAAAATGCAAAACCAAATAGAGTTTTACCTGAGATTAATTTAACTCTGAAGTGATAAATCATCCATTTTCTCTTGATAATATGCTTCTAAGTATTACTTTAAACTTTTCCCCATTATATTTAAATAGGTATTTATTATTATGGCAACTCAGTCTAAACAATAGTAATACTATGTTTTAGATTGTTTTGAAATATGTGAAACATTTTAGAATCAATCACTTAAAAATAAATAATGACAGTATTCTACTATCAACCCCAAACCACTTTGGATGAAATGTATATTTGATGAATCATAACAATATCCTCATACATTTAAAGTAGCAATACACAGTCTGGGCAAAGTAGTTTAGGCCTGTAATCCCAGCACTCTGTGAAGTTGAGGTAGGAGGATCCCTTGAGCCCAGGAGTTCGAGACCACCCTGAGCAAGAGTGAGACCCCATCTCTACTAAAAATAGAAAAACTAGCCTCGCATGGCAGCAGGTGCCTGTAGTCCCAGCTACTCGGGAAGCTCAGGCAGGAGAATTGCTTGAGCCCAGAGTTTAAGGTTGCTATGAGCTGTGATGCTGCAACTCTCTACCCAAGGTGACAGAGTTAGACTGTGTCTCCAAAAGAAAAAGTAATAAATGAAGTGGCAATATACATATATAAATATGTGGGAAACACACCATCTATCTTCAGACAATGTCTAGAGCAGATGTGGTTCCCACATAGTTTGGAATGGAAAGAAGTGATGAGTGTATTAAATGGAACAAGAGGATGTAGGCAGGAGAAAGAACAATGATGCCCACAAAGAAGTAGGTAACAGTGAGCAAGAGATGGTCAGATTCCTGCGTAGTAAGAGACACTGGCTTTGGACAGTTGTGTGCTCTACTTTCTGTTTGCAGATACCCTGTCACTGGATAGAACCAAGACTTTGTAATACTTTTGGAGATATGTTATAAATTTCACCATGCTTTCCATTTTCTCTTATGCTTAAGCCTGTTGGATTCTAGCTAACTGAACTGACCACAAGTGACATTTTGCTGCATAGAGTTCGAGAGAATGTGGTTCTGTTAATGAAAATAGATTTGTGGTGCCTCCACATAAAATTCAAGGCATTCTAGAAAGCAGGCCAATTCAACTAAAATGAGTGTGAGCCAATGAGAAGCAAAAATAATTCCTTAAGCCATTGAGAAGCTACTTGGCACTGAATAGTAACGATATGATTTATTTTGCATAACATCAAGCTCTCTTATTTTAAGAATTTCTTTTTCAAATTTACTTTGATGAACAATTCACAATCTCTTTAAAATAACTGAGGAAATGTTGGAATAAGTATTGTGCCAAATTATTCAAGACAAAGAATATAAGCTTTTTTCTGCCTTTGACTATTTCATGCTTTGATCTCAACAAGCTATTAATTTCTCTCTTGTAAGCATTTAAATTAAGATTTGACTACCTCATGGTAAATAATGTCCTCATCCCCCTGAAATATTCAGATACTATTACTTTTCAGTTTTAATACTTTTAAGAAAGATATACTAATTTTGATTTACACATGTGACTGTGCATTTAAAATGAGACAATAAGGAATATTTTAAACCAATTGAGATTGGGATAATCTTTACAAATTGTCTATCTTCCTTCCACCCCTACTGTAGTCTAACACACATTTTGCAGAGCTATGAAATGTTAGGTGTTTTTTTTTTGGCAGGGGCCAGGTTTGAACCCACCACCTCTGGTATATAGGGCCGGTGCCCTACTCCTTTGAGCCATAGATGTTGCCCTGGGTATGTACTTTTTATCAGTAATACAAAAGCACAGAGAATATTCCAGAATACTTAATATTTAATTTAAAACCTAGAAAAAACGTTTTGTTTAACCAAGATGAGCAAGTATAATGCTGTAATGCTGTGTAGTGGTCTTTAAGGAAAAGAGAAGAGGTATGATTATATTAAGCTTTTTCTTTTTTTTTTCAAGAAATGCTATAGAAATTTAGTGAATCACTAGTGTTTTTAAAAAATATTTATTTGATTTATTCAAAGTGACACATGGGCATAATTTAAAAACCAAGATGTGCTGAATAGTAATAAAGGACATTTTCTTGCCCCAATATTCTGTACATCCAAGTCTATTACTCAGAGGAATATACTGTCAAATCTTTAGCTATTTTTAAAGCATTTCCTTCCATGTTTATATATATTATACTACTACTATTACTTGATTTATTATATGTGAATGTGTGTGTGATATATACATGTGTATATATATATATATATATATAGAGAGAGAGAGAGAGAGAGAGAGAGAGAGAGATATGGATGGAGACTTTCTCTTATATTAGAGCTTAGAACTATTATATAGCCCTTCATGTTAGTATTCTATTTTTATATAACATTTTGTATGCTCTAGACTTAATACGTCACTTGATCTGGTCTTTAGTTGTCAATAAACTTATCTCTAATATTTTCCCAACTGTCTCACCTGATGTGTCAAACACTTATCAAAAGTTAAAACATGTCAAATTATCTTTTGGTTATGTTATTCTTTTTTTTTTTTTTTTGCAGTCTTTGGCCAGGGCTGGGTTTGAACCTGCCACCTCTGGTATATGGGGCCGGTGCCCTACTCCTTTGAGCCACAGGCACCACCTAGGTTACCTTATTCTTT
The DNA here is from genome assembly GCA_963574355.1 of Loris lydekkerianus. NCBI lineage: Eukaryota > Metazoa > Chordata > Mammalia > Primates > Lorisidae > Loris > Loris lydekkerianus. Next base: position 5,490 of record CAUYPK010089405.1, on the reverse strand, counting down.
GGGAGTTCCCCCTTGCATGGTCTTCGATTGTCTGGTTAAAGTCAGAATTGCTTGTTTCTAGGATAGAAAAAGATTTCTTATACATGGCATTGGATGACTGTCTATAAAGGAAAATATTCAGAAATTGGGCCACATTTAAACCAAAAACTTTGTTTACTATAAGATATCATTATGAGATTGGACAGACAAGAGACAAAGAGATAAAACTTATTTACTTGACAAAGAATATGTATGGAGGATGCTAAAATCACTCCTAGTGGTGAGTAAAAAAAAGCTAGACCCCCAGTGAAAAAGTAGACAAAAGAGCAGGAACATTACCACACGGCCAGAATACTACAAAAAGATGCTCAACTTATTAATCACCAGAGAAATGCAGATTAAAACTATAGTGAACTATTCCTACCCTTGTACCAGAAAAGGGTTGATAAATTTAGCAAAAATATAGGAATACTACATATATTTGTATTTTATTTAAATAATATGTGTTGTTTCATATAAGTGTGTCCTGAATATCTCAAGTGTTAAGTGAACAGCCTGTATTTTATCAGGTGACGCTAACCAGAAAGGTTAGGATTGAAACAATGAACAGCACCAAGCATTGGTAGCCATGTGGAGCAACTGGAACTCTCAGACCCTGCTGGGTGGCATGGCAGTCAGTTCAAAACTGCGTGGAAGGAGAGCTATTTGGGAGTGTTTATTAAAGTTGAACATAGTTAAGTCTTATAACTCAGCAGTTCCTCTCTGAAGAATATGCCAAAAGTCAGGAGGAGGATACTGCAGCTCTGTTTGTATTAAAATTCTTTTTTATATTTTTGACCTCTGAACTCTTTATTGGTATAAGGGCACCCTGCTCCGACTGTCTCAGTGCCTCAGAACTTTGGTGTTGTTTGTCTCAGACAACACTTTGCTGTCCACTGTCCTGCGGGTGGTGGTCTTTTGAATGGTTTGCATGGATTTGCTACTGTCCAGGGCATCACAAATGTTAAAGTCCTCCCCGTCTTCTAGCAGGCAGCAGTGGTGGTGATCTCAGCCTTTAGCTTGACCTTGATGTTTAGCAGTGCCTCTTATTCCTGGGCCTGGTGCTGCCCCTCTACCTGGGTTTGTGACAGCTCTGACTCCAAATGCAGCAGGACCCCAGCTAGCTACTCCCTCTCCAAGGCACAGCAGGCCTCAACCTCCCTCAGGCTATTCTCCAAGCTGGACATCAGATTTCTCCTGGAGTCCAGGTTCATCTCCAAGGACTGATTCAAACATTTTGGCTTTGTTAGCATCGTCTCAGCAGCTCTGACCTCAGCAGACTGTGAAGTGACCGCTGTGGTGTTGTCCTCAATCTGCTGCGACCAGTACTTGTCCAGCACTTCTCGGTTCTTCCAAGTCAGCTCGTCATATGGGCCTGCATGTTTGCCATGACCTTCTCAGGTCCTGGGATTTGGAGCTGGTAGTCTGGGCTGGTAGACTACTTCCTCCTCATGGTTTTTCTTCAAGAAGAGCAGCTCTTACTTGAGAGCCTCAGTCTCTGTCTCCAGCTGCAGCTCAGGGACATTGGTGCCATCAGTGACCTTGTGGAGCCCATAGATGTTGCTCTCCACAGACTGGCACAAGGCCAGTTCTGTCTCACATTTGACTCTAAAGTTATCAGCAGCAAGACGGGTGTTGTCAATCTGCAGAACGATGCAGGCATTGTCCACAGAATTTGCAAAGATCTGAGCCCTCAGGGCCTCCATGTAATGCGCCCAGTCTCTGACCTGGGGTCCCTTCTCCCCCAGTTGTTCCCGGATTTTGCTCTCTAGCTTCTGATTATTGGTCTCCAGTTCCTCACTCTGTCCACGTAGGAGGCCAGGCAGTTGTTCAGTTCTTGCATGGTCTACTTCTCAGTCTGAATGCCCCCCTTTCCTGCCAGACCCCCAGGCATCTCCATGACCAGGCCCCCAGACCCCTAACAGCCTGGAAGCTGGTGGAATGGGACATGGAGATCCAGGATCCTGAGCCCCTGGCAGCTGCATAGACGCTGGCTGCACTGATGGTGGGCTGGACACTGTAGCTGGGCATCAGGGACTGGTAGTTGGTGGAGAAGTGGTGGATCAAGTAATGAAGAACATGATGTCTGAGGAGGAAAAGGAGAGGACAGGACTCAGGAATGAGCTGCTGCATTAAAACTCTTGAAAAGGAAACCAGATATACATTAATCATGTAATAAATTGTGGTATAATCATATGATGGAATATCAGACTAAGGAAGAGCAGAATGTATATTTCTTTGCTCAGCACACTGATAATATTCTGAGTCATAATGTTGAATGACAAGGGCCAGACACATAATGGTATCTTGTACATGGTTCCATTTGTATGAAATTCAAAGATAAGTATCAATTCACAGTTTAAGAATTAAGGTAGGGGCTACCACAGGGAAAGCAGCAGCTGGGAGGCGGTACGGAGGGAGTTTTAGTAATACTTCTTCCATTCTTGACATAGGCCTACGTGTGTTCATTTCAGGGGAAAAAAAATCAGCTTCTTTTAATTTGTGTGCATTTCTCTGCCTATTTTACATCAGTCATGAGTATGTTTAAAAAAGACCAACTCATCAGATGGGTGCAGTAATGACCAGTACAGCTTACCAACTCATCAATTTGGTTCTAGTTACAGAAGATTATTTATGATACCTGCAATAATTGATTTTACATGGCAACAGCACAGTTGAGGTGCTGTGAATAATGCCTGTGCCCATTTCCGGAGCAGTGGTCTGGGCATTATCACTGCAGCTGGGGAGGAACAGCAAAAATGCCCATTGGGGCAAACATTCTGGAGGTGCTCGTGTCGGCTTTGTTGAGAAGGACTATTCAGGCTCAGGGCATGTTACTGACATCTTTCTCTTTCATTCAGTTTTAAAGATTCTCTCTCTGGTAGGCTATCTCCATTTGGGTCCTGTGTCTGTCGTGTTAGCAGTTGGCTGGGAGTTAGCTTTGCTTTGAAGATTGTCTCCTCCTTGTATGCCAGCGACCAGCTTCATGCCTCATGCTTGTTGACACCCAGAATTATCTGCACCAATACCCATGCCCCGCCTGGATTCTGAGCCCTGGGATTTTGTATTTCTAGAATGGAGGTAAAGCCAAGCACATTGTAATATAGAGAAGTGACATTACTGTCTAGTTGTATATCTGGGGAGTCCCTTTATCTCACAACAGAAAAGCAAGAAGTTACCATTGAGTCTCAGCTATAGTTATTATCACAAACAATAATAATTATAATGTAAAATGTCATTGTTTCTAGTACGTGGACTTAGCCTCTTTTCTGGTTGGAGACAAATTCCTAGTCTCCTGACATCTCTTCTGAAAGCTCCCTAGACCTTACTATTTTTTAACTCATGAATAGGACCTTTATATCCTCTACACGACCCTTTTCTGACCTTCTATAAACTTGAGTACAAATCCTTGGAACACACGTTCTGTCATGTAGTGGAAAGAATGCTGTGGAGTCAAACAGATTTGGCTTTGTACCCAGGCTCCTCCACTTACTGGCTGGGTGGACTTAAGCAAGTTGCTGTCTGAGCCTCCTTAGCACCGAGGTTAAAGTGATATTTTGATATACGGAATGCGGGATTATACTTTCATTATATAAACATAAGCAAAAGGCACTTCTCACTTTACTTACAGTACAGTGGGCTTTACAAAATGTTCGTTCCTACTTTTCACTGCTTACCAGGTCATTCCTGAACTAGCTAATCAAAAATCTAAAAGTGCATCAAATTATGTGATCCTAACATCATTTTGTACATATCTTCTTGAGCATTCATTTCCTAGAAAAATATCTTTGAATAATAATCTTTGGATAGCTTCATTGAATCCCATGCACAAAACATGAACAAACTGCAGCTGAATAAAACAATGATGAAACATATGGCAGTGAGATGGATCATATGGCACATGAAGACACGCTGAGTGGAGAGGGAGGAGGAGAGGGCAAGTGAGAACCAGCCCAGCAACAAGAGATTACTGTCAAGTGTAAACCAGTAAGTTCCTCCCCCTTTCTTAGGAATCTTTCTAATATAGTGTGGACTAAACTTTCTTAATTACAGTTTTATTTGGCCCGAATGCTATGCTTTTGCTCCCTGCCTATAATAGAAACAGAAAAGTTAGTGGTACCAAATCAGTTTTGCTTGTTGAGTGAGTTAAACAAATGGGTGCAGTGATGACCAGTACAGTGTAAAATGGATATGAATTTTAGTACAAGACAGAACATGCTTAAATCCATGACCTCCCACTCACTAGCCATGTTGTGATGTTGGAATTTCAACTTAGTTACACTCGTGAAGGCTCAATTCTTTGTCGAATGGAGATAATATCTGCCTCCTGGTACCAGGGTGAGGAGTAAGACGGTGCTCATAAGGCTGTCAGCGCATTGCTTAATAATGGCTATTGCTAATAGTACCATCACCCTGTTACTCGTCTCACCTCCACCTTAGTTGTGTGTCTCATTCAGAAAGTCTGTTATATATCTCATAGTTAAATACAGTTGTTAATTAATCATGTGGTTTAAAAGGCTTGGAGACCTTGAGGTTGAATTCCAGAAGTGACTCTGGGCATTCTTGAGAGAGGAGTTGCTTCATAAAAGCTTATGTTGTGGGGGGATGGTGGAGTTTACAAAACTAATTTTATTTTTGAGATAGAGTCTTGCTATGTCACACTTGGTAGAGTGCTGTGGTGTCACAGCTCATAGCAACCTTAAACTATTGGGTGTAAGCGATTCTCTTGCCTCACCCTCCCAAGTAGCCCAAGACTATAGGCACCCGTGACAACACCCAGCTATTTTTTGGTTGTAGTTGTCATTGTTGTTCGGCAGGCCTGGGCTGGATTCAAACTCACCAGCTCTGGTGTATGTGGCTGGTGCCCTAGCCACTGAGCTACAGGTGCTGGGCTCAAAACTAATCATTTTCTTAGTAAATATTTCTTTTTTTTTTTTTTTTCACAATTCATTTAGTTTTATTCAGTGGTACTTGAACAGAGTTAATATACTTATTTACGTTACAGCTTGTTAATTCTTCACTCTTTTAGTATTTCATCTTGAAATAAATAGAAGATCAAGCAAGCCTTCAAATAATCTATAGTATTTCTTTCTTTCTTTTTTTTTTTAGAAACTTCCCTTATTTTATTTTTTATTGTTGTTGTAGTTTTTGGCCAGGGCTGGGTTTGAACCCACAACCCAGTATATGGGTCCAGCGCCCTACTACTTGAGCCACGGCACCGCCCCTAGTATTTCTTTCTTTATTTTTTATTGTTGGGGATTCATTGAGGGTACAATAAACCAGGTTACACTGATTGCATTTTTTAGGTAAAGTCCCTCTTACGATCGTGTCTTGTGCCCAAAAGGTGTGGCACACACCAAAGCCCCACTCCCCTCCCTCCTTCCCTCTCTTTGCTCTTCCTTTTTGATTTCATTTTTTTAAAGCAGGAACTCAACTTTATTGAGTCAAGCAGCCGCTTATATAGAGTCTGGG